>JAULBU010010312.1:0-24244 GCA_032358235.1 Odonthalia washingtoniensis
CAACTTTGTGTACCTGTAGATGATAAATGGATGACCCGATTCCCAGATATGGTCTGAGAAAGGCGGATAAAAGATTTCCATAGACGCGAATTCCAACATGCCGTCTGAATGAAATAGTTGAAGATGATATTGGGTTGGTATGGGGAACCATGCACTTTTGCAAATGAACGGCATTATCGGTCAATTTCGGAGACATATTTCCGCATATAGCACCGGTAGAAACGCCTACGGAGTGTATCGTACTACGAACATAATATATTCGGTTCACTCTGGGATACCAGCAGATTACGAAAAATGGGAATTACCAACATTCGATCAACCGGTGTCTTTAGTACGACGCGTTGAAAGGTATCTTAGGTCCTGAAATGACAGGTGAGTAAACTGTAGTCATAATTATATAATAAAAATCAATGTTTGTTCACCACAAACGGAAACGTCTCATAATTTTAGTAGATGATGGTAAATGAATGGGGGAAACAGAATATTATTTGTGATATCGGAAAATGAAGCAGAAACGGAGAGCCGTAGTGCAGACACATGACAGGGATTTCATCTTCAAAATATTACATATTTGGTCATGTCGTTTGTAGAAGCGATAAAGCTTCAGATTATTGCTGTTCGAAGAAAGGGAGGTGGAGTAATTAGAAAAATTATTCAAAAATGGAAGGTATAGCTGTTTTAAACGACTGAATGTGGCGGGAAATTATTGTAAACCAGCCAAGGTAGTAGTGGTACGTACGTATTGTGAAATGTGTAAATTTATAGTTCAATGAACTTGGAAGACAAATATAAGAGGGAGGGAAATGAAGGGTGATAGATGACCCTTCTCTCCGTGTAGCTTCCAATGAAAGGAACTAATCTAAAAAGATAACAATGAAGTTATAGAATCGGTTCTATGTGAAAATGTCCCGGATAATAGGAAAAGCCCGTTGACGAGGACAAAGAAGATGGTAGAGGTGAGTCTATAGATACGAATAAACTTACAATCACTAGTACTAATTCCAAAGGGAGAAAGGCGACAAAGATGGCCACGAAGTCTGGCTGGATGTTGTTGACGGGGAACGGAAAGAGATGGAGGATCCTGATTAGTGAAAATGATTAGTGATGATAATGAGTGATGATAGATGAATAATAAATGAGGAATGCTGAATGGTGATAATTATAATAGATGGTATGATAGTAATGAGTGATGATGTGATAATGATAATGATAAAATGGATGATAACTATGTCATGATGATTTGATGATAAATTAACAATACGTAAACGGCAACGACGATAAAGATAGAAATGGATGATGTTAGTGAGATGAAAATTGTAGTGCAATGCACTGCCAAGAAGGAAGGTTGTGAGTGATCGGCACTATATGTGTTCGAGTACTCTTTCCACAGTAGTTTGTGCCGGAAGTGCACTCTACCAAAGGGGGAGGGTAGGTGTTGGGTGGCGTTCCGGCGGATAATGGCGTCTTTGGAGTTGCTCGTAAACGACGACGGTCGGCGGGGTACGAAATGATGGAGGTGATTAGGGCCAATAAAGACGCTTGTCAAGCGGTGGTCGAAAATACGACGAGGGGTGAATCGGATATATGAATACACTCGTAAGGTGCAGTTGAGCGACTCTTTCAAGAGAGGTTGAGGGCCTGTCGTAGCCGAAAGTGTTTCGTAATGGTCGACGAAACGCAATTTTCGGGGTTAGGTTCAGACTCCAAGCTGCTTGTCTTCATTAAAAAGGAAGAAAGGAACACGCAAAAAACCTCTTATGTATACTTCACCTGCTGCCAAACGGCGGGAGGGGGAGCCTACTGTACAAGGTAGTGGAGTGGGAGCTACCGATACACTGTAATGGGCAACAATGTCCGAAGTACACGGTGCGATTGTGAGAGGCCTCCCTAAAATGTGGTCCTCCACAAAAGAAAAATATGACAAAAGTCCCTAAAAAATACACCTATCAAGAACGAATTGCACCACAATCGGTAAAAGATACTGTAGTATCTCACCCAGTGGCGGGTACCGAGATGTACCCACACTATTTCCGGTATACAACTTGCCGTATATACTCCATTCTACTGTCTTCCTTCTCTTTCTACGCTTTTTCTCTCTCTCCTTTTGACCGCCTGCACGTGTCCACCCACACTTTGGCTGGCCACGTGTAGTCTCCGGTTTTTAGATAATAAATACCACCTCGTCGACGCCAACAGGCGCCGACTTGGACGGGCATCTTCGCCCTGGCGATCAACTAGACCCCCAACAGCATCAACGACAACTCTCTTCGACCGCCCCGGGCAAGAACCCCATCAAATACGCTACAGGCTGGGATCAGAACGACTCGCCAGTGCTCCCCCATGTGCGCGCCTCCCTCCGAGCGGCGCCACTGGACGTGTGAAGCACGCGATCGCCCAAATCCACGCTCTCGCCTTCACGGCGACGTCTACAGTCCGCCGCCGTGTTGGGTTTTGTTCTTCAGCTCTGCCACCCCCTTTCGCCCTCGTACTCTCTGCACCTGAGCTACTCGGTGGGGGGTACTGCAGAGACAATACTCACAATTGAGTTAAATAACGAATACGCGTATACTCGTATTGCACTACGAAAATAGGAACAGACGGTGAGACGAAAAGGAGAGAGGGACACTTCAAATTATACGAGGGAAACTATGGAATGATACACAGAGACGACGGTAGATAAATGCCACATGCTCATGGTAAGATATATAGACACGATGTCGCGACACTCCACTGCGCGCAATCAAATAAATGATGACAGTAGATGAATACTACAGGTTCATGATAAGATGACGTTGAAATGATATTGCGATGCTCCACCGCACGCCGTTAAATAAAATTACATCCAAAAGCAGAGGATATGATATGAAAATCCGTGCGATCGAAGTGATACATGCGGTGACGGTGACGGCACCAATGTCAATCAATGCGGGTAATTACATCCGATGCATGAACAGAAATTCAGAGAGAGATGAGGACGGACGACATGTGGGGCAGAAGAACCAGACGCTGCGCATAGCATATTCAGACGAAATTATGACTAAAAGCTACACATCCATGTGTCACCCAAGGACTAAGGAGGAGGAATAAGGGTAACAATCCAAGTGGTAAAAAAGACTCGTGTGACCTATGACACAAGTACACTTTTTCCCATCGAGGTGAAAAGAATAATCTAAGTTCACAGTTACTGTACATCAACAGGGAAAAGTTGAGCTGGCCCGCCATCCAACAATGTAGTGTACTGTACAACAGACACTGCACCCGCGAATCGCCCAATGTGTAACCGTACAGTGCAATTGATACTGTCATCCGAAACGAGGATTCAATTTAATTTGAATCGAGCACCTCTATCATCTTTATAAGGAATCTATCACACCCGTGTGATAGATTCGTGTCAAATCCATCTGGATTCGAAGCAGTTGTATCATACATACCACGCCAGGCGAGGAGGAGAAAACAATAGAGAAGATCAGACATTACTGAAAACCCCAGACATCATCAGCTTGAACACCAAACGCATCGAAAGACCGCTTCAACGAGAAAGGAGAAATCCAACCACCCCTCGCCATTGGACAGATAAAATCCTGTTACCAGACAAGGCGATCCCCACGTTTCGAACATGACTGATCACTATAGACGGCCACCGGAGTCGACGAAGTCAAGAACGTGTTCTCGATCTAATGCAGCCTGTAAAAGATAAGTAATTGTAGGCAAAGGTTTTGAATCAACCGCCCTTCCCGAAACAGCGAATTTAATAATAAACTTAATTTCTATATTTTTTTCTTATTTCTTATCCCATGTTCTATTTGAATAATCTATTTACTACTCTGTCCCCCATCGCTGGCCTGCTTCTACAACACCACGTTCTTCTGTTACAGAGAGACTGCGGTGAAGTTGTTTTCACAGTTTGGTAGTCGATACACATGAATCACCTTGCGAGTTTTTGGAAAAGTTTTTCTCTGTAGTAGGTGCCAACATGGAAGATGATAACGACAAAATCACCGACCATGCCATTCGTCTAGCTTCCGATAACACTTTTAAGGGCATATGACTTGTTAAAGCAAATGAAACTATTAGCTCTCCGAATACATTGAGAATAGAGCGAGCTACTTACGAACAGAATCTTGAAATTATGGGAATGCAGCGAGTTGTAAATGATGCCACTAATGCTTAACAGAGAATACCAATAATGGACCACTACAACTGTACAAATACGTATTACAAAGAGTCAGTTCATCTGTAACTATACATTGGAGTAAGGAATGAAGTCAATACTCTGTTCTTCTATTCACAAAATCACAGAGGGGACACAAACAGGTTTCGAAATTATAAACGGATATTCGCCGGGGTGACCAGTTTTTTTAATGTTGTGGAACCAAAAGAGTTCTATTAGGCCTTTTACTTACCAAATTGAACTTCCATATAGGACTGATGATGACAGCTTCGATTAATTTTCAATGAGTTCTTTTCTTTGTTTAAGTCTGTTACGTTGCTGTCAGAAATGGATATATCACTAGCAGGATCGGGTAATGAGGAAATCATTGCCAGGAGATACGTTACCTACAAACTTAAATATAAAACTCTGGTGAGAAACAGTGATGGCTTCAGACTACACAGAACCCCTGACCCGCAGTCAGGCTCTGGTTCTTGCACTGTGAACTATTGATGATGTCATGCATACTACTAACCAATTCAGAAGATGTAAAACATTCATTCGTATTCTCTGTGCTATAGGCCAGAGAAGAGGACTGAGACTTTCGACATAGAACAGAATGGTATGTTCCATGGACTGCTATAATGAACACAGTGATGAGGAAGCATCTCTTCCGGAACTCCCCGTGATCACTCCTCCATACTTATCATATATCCATCTAAATCGGGACTATTAATGAATTGTAACCTTCTATTTTCTCAAATTATCTTTTCCTTTGCCTTATTCCTCACTAATTTCAATGCTAGCAAGGAAACGTTTTTCATCATACAGCACGTTTTCAACGGTCCAAATAATACTCAATTTACCGCTTCACTATGTTCATAGTACTATCTCCACTGTACCGTACCGCTGTTTTAAAACTTCCTTCTTCATTTTCAACTAACAACTACTGACCATTCACATGTCACCGTCATTACAACACTAACTTCCTCTATCAATTATTTCACTTGAATTCACAATGTCATCAAATAATCCGTCTATATACCCAGGTAAGTTCAGCACAGTTTGTTATGAAGTTGGAAAATTAGAGAAGACGATATTCATTAGTTTCCAGGTACGATTACGAAAAATTTAGTGACTTAAACAACGTCAACCAGTTATTCAACAATTTCAGTTCTTTTACATGATAACAGTGATTTCGAGTCATATACTTCACAATTCTTATTTTGAAAATGATAAGCTTGATAGTTTCTACGGTCTACATGATTACAAAATGTCACCTCACATCAATGTAACACAACATGCTTAATACCATGATGTACATAGCTCATGACAAGAAAGTATGAGTGTAGTTGACAACGAGTTAACAGATATGGATTGCTCATATTCATCTGTCCTTTGCTCAATATTTGGGATACTTCCTAACAACGAAAACAATTACAGTTGTTTCTAAGATAAATGTGAACGGTGACATTTCCTGTCTTCGTGCTTTTGGAACATTATATCACAACCGTAAGGATACTACCATTCCTCAAATTGTCGCAGTCGGCGGTGACTACAGAAAATGGTCTCATTACACAGCTATTGTATTCAAATAACACTCTACTTGGTAGGATATGCATGGTCATATATTTTCGTCAGAACGATTCAGTAATCGGTAACAATACCTCAAGATGAATGAACAATGTTCTCTACAAAAATTGGGCAAAAAACGAGAAGCAGTTTGTGTAGGATTCAATTTTAAGTGGATTTCTGATATTATAAACTCAAAAAATACGTACTACGGATACGGACTGGAAATGTTTCTTTGGAAAGCTACATTTTTAGTCCCCTTTTATACATGTACGTTCAAAGACAGTGGCTTCAAAATTTGAATCAGTTATACCGGACTTAACACATGTTTAGTTCTCTCATTATTTATCAGAAACTTCGTTTTATAATCTAAAGTACGGGTATCCATGCTTAGCGAAATCGTTTTGGTTATGGACCACTCTTTGTCCATTTATTTTTTGACCACAATTCAAAAATAATTGCTTTTCATACATGTACAGACAATTCCAAACTAGATCATCTCAAAAATATCTTCCTTAACAACTATCTCCAATCAGTTAGCACCTTCCATACTGTTGAATAGCTACGACATAGATATAGATTAAGCGAATTATATAGTTGTTTTCAAAGTCCTTCATTGTTATTATATGTAAACACTCTACTTGAATATGGTTCTTCGCAACCCTAAGATGTGCGGATAGTGACCTAGTTCCTGGTAAAAGTATGTACATTTGCGGGAGGTAGTTCGAAGACACTCGTAGTGGCTTAATTGAATCAATTAGCAGTCAACAGTAACAGTAACCACAATGAAATGTGCCGGGTTTACTTTCGCTATTTGCATCTGATCATTAGCCAAACTTAGGCGTGCTAGGTCGGGGTTGAGACTCACGGAGATGCTGTCTACAAGTTGTTATTTGGTTCTCTGATAATATATATAGTCTTTTACTGTTCTCATCCTCATACAAATTGGGAATGTACACTAAATCTATATTGATTCCAATCGGGATCTCAAATTATGTACCCGTGTATTAGTATTCTACTGTTAGTACTTTTGCAAGTGCTAAAGTGATCCTATTGAATTACTCGTATATCGAAGAATATTAAGCTAAATTAATAATCTAAGAAATTAAAGAAAATGTTTTTCGCTAAATGAATAATCTATCACCATGTTACAGTCACCTTTTGTGCACTGTAGTTGAAATGGTTGTGTATATAGTTCTTCCTTATTACACCAACCCTTAGTTTCTTCGCTTCTCCGCTCTCTTGGTATGACACTTCACTTCTACTCCTTTGGTCGCCTCCTATTCGCGTTCCCCGTTCATACTATTTCCCCTTCTTCATCCTCGCCGCTCCTAATTGCCCAGTGCCTTTATCCCACCGCGTGTTTGTACGCGTCTTACTTGATCATCCCCTTCTCGTACTCTTCCTCCTTCGTCCCCGCTCCTTTTATCTTTACCAGCGTTCATTCCGTGCATGTCATCCATCGTTTCCATCGCATGAACAATTGTTCGATGTGAAATCGAGACATACATACTTCTTCTTCTCCTTCTTCTTCATTCCTGTTACAAAGAGTTCTTTCATATTCTTCACCGATCCCGTATTCACCGGTTGTATGCATTTCTTCATATTGCCGTTTTGAAATATTCAATACTTCCTTTCAAATAATACTCCAATAAGTTTCCCTCCTTACGGGATTAATGCATTTCATGAAACCATCAAGTCTATCCTCGGATATAACACTACCATTTTCCATGCTTTCATCCGACTCGCTTCTCAGTATCAATCTAAATGTGCATGTAATATACAATATTGTGTCTACAGATTTCGTATGACACCATACAAATTAGGCATATACTGTGTTTCCAGTTAGACGGATACATAGAATTAGAGAAAAATTCATCATGTTAATATGTCGTCTAAATATCGTAGTACTTTTCATCCTGTGTTTGAAAAAACATTCATTTCATATTCCACAGTAAATAACATGTCTTGAAATGTTTCATTTAATACACCCTTCCACAATTTCCCAATACCTTCGCCTTTAAATTGATTCCCCTTCAATTTGTTTCAACTAGTTAGTATCTGGATATTTTTTTATTCAATACATAATCACCTTCAGATATACCCCAAATACAACATTCACTTCACTCTCTAAATTGAAAAGAAACTCAAGCAACATCTGGATTCGAATCTTTTCCCTTATTCTATTAAGTGTATTAATATTACTGATTTTAACACGTGAAACAATGGATCTAGCCACCATTTCCTTCTCCACCCATTCTTTTCCCTCATAATCTTCTCGGTTTCGGTTATATTTCGTTTCACTGATAGTACCACCTTCATGAGAAAAGAACGGAATGATATATTTAACAGTTAAATAATCGGGTTTCATCCAGAACTGGTTATCAACAACAATAACAAAAGATGCTATAGAAATGTCCTCCATGCCATTAGAGGGATATTTTTGTAGAATCTTTATTAACATCCAAGTCCACACTTTTCTAAAATTTACACGTCTGTTCTTTGTGTCCTGGTCACTTTGCCACGTTTTAAGTTCCTTTGAAATGAGAGTACCATTAGAGTACAGCATTATCTCAACAATTTCGAAACTTCAGTAAGCACTACATCGTAGCTTGCACACATAATTTCTGTTTCACATTCTTCTTCATGATACCAGATACAGAAGTGAAGAATATATTTCTTAACGTCTTGCTAATTAATTTTCTACATACTAAATTTTTTAAATTCATCAGCAACACATCCAGCTTTGTCAAGTTGTCCTTATAACGGTACCACATACTGTTTATTGACTGAACAATAGATACCAACTTATAATTTACTACGTTTTCTTTTCGATAACATGCTTCTTTTATAACAGCACCAAACTGCTTCTGTATATCTACGGGTTTATCTTCCAGTTTCGATCATATTTCTTCGCGCAGAAGTTTTAAAGAGAGACTGCAACTGCCAAATTTGCCCATTTACCCTGTTGGGCAGTGATGATCCTCTTCATCTCCTCTCTTTCTTCTTCCTCTCTAATATTTCCCTGCTCTCCTCATCACCGTTGCTCTTCCTTCCTTCTTCAACGTTCTGCTTCTTTAACGCTTTCACACCATCAGAGCCATCAGATTCGCACACTTCAACGTCCTTCCCATGAAGAAATGTTGACAACCGTGTTGGATGTTTAGAGTTCTTCCCATATTCTATCAATTGTCTATGATTGAAATATCCACGGCCAAAGATAGGATAATCATCTATTTCATCTCCCAATGCGTAAAATAGCTTTTCAGAGGGTCTTTCGTCTCTCCTTTCCCCATTACCGCCACTTCCATTGTTAGCACTTCCATTTCCACTTTTAACTGTCGCTCTTCTCAGACTAAATGGCTAGCGTCTTTTCCCTTCCGTGTTTTTCGCAGAACTATCGCAGTTTTCCTAAAACTTTGAATCCAATATGATGGCTACGATGTACACAACATCGGCTGTAAAGAGCTCTCTCATCGTACTGGGGTGGTCTCAACAAATATTAAACCAACAATTCTGATGCTATTTCTCTAACAATATGACCCGATTCAGCCCTGTATTACGGATACGGGGCTGCATTCCTATGAAAAAATTTAATATTACATTTTGTCTATACAAATATAGTTTACAACATATTCTTAGCCCTCTTAAATGTATTTTAAACGTACTTTTCAGAGATTTTCCAGTTTTCCGTAATTTTCCAACCCCAAACCACTGGTCTGAGGATGCAGACATGGAGAGATAAACTCCCCACTAAAAATATACATTTCAAAAACAGCGATGTTGCAAAAATTGGGAGCAAACTTTACTAAAATGTAGGAAACTCGGTGCGTTAAAAAAACCACAAAACTTTTCGTACGTACCATTTTCCAGAGGGCCAAACCAAATTTCAGTATGATTTTTTCAAAACATGTTTTCATTTTGGGACGATTTTGACCTTTTTCCAACCTTTTGTGTATATTGTTTTTTGGATGTTTTGTTTGACTTTTTGTACTTGGATTAATCATCTCATTAGTGAGTTATTGTTTAGTGAAAAACGATAAATGTTTTGCAAATTTTGGTACAGGCTTTTGACAAGTGAAAAATGAGAAAAATCACTTCTCATTTCACGTCTTAAAATCGAAGTATGTGAATTTGAAATGGCTTAGAATAACCAATAGAAATCGTAGTCGTGTTAATTTTTTTCGTGTTTTATAAAACCAAAACCGACACACCCAATAAAAACAACTCGTGAACCGTCACTTTAAAAGAACGAAACCATACGATTATTCCCCTCTTCCCCCACGCTCTCTACACCTCATCCGCTCTCTCTTCACAGCATAAGCCGACTGGGAGAACTTCAGTACCACTCATCGTCTTGATTAAAGGCTGAAGATCATACCACCGCGTACAACGCACATCACCGCGTACTACACCAAACACTACATACAACACACACCACCGTGTACGGCACAAACGACCTCATACGACGCACATCACCGATTGCAATACAAACCACCGCGTACGACGCACACCACATCATTACCCCTTCCTGCACTCCCTCTCAGTTATTAAATAATAACACTTACGATACAAAACAAAATCACTCAATGAAAACTATGAACTAAGCAACTACAAAAACAGAAGATGATGGTGTCGACGGGGGTGTCCACTGATGCAATTGGTAACGAAATACAAAATCCTGTGGCATAAATAAAGTCGAGCGGTGGGACTGGAAAACCTGTCGTTGAATTACCACGTAAAAGTCTGCGTTTCAACGCGGCATGGGAAATTATATTGCTGAAGTTTGTCGCCTTCAAAGAGACACTTATTTCACGACATGGGAAGCCCAACAAAAATTTGACGAGGTTTTTAAAACAAATTATTCAACAAGTCCCTAACCACAACTGGTTAACAACCACGAAGCCAACGTGTAAATTACTGAACGACTGGTTCAAGAAAGTGGTCACCGATCATCACACGGGTAGGAGCATAAATGAGGCTACCTCTGGGATCGTGGAAGTCAGAGGTGAGTGCGAGAAGCTATTGGATGGCATAATATGATCCTTTGGTGAAAAAGAAAAAGAAAGAAGAACAGAGCGAGAAAAACGAACTAAACTGGACAGAAGACTACGAGAAGCTGATGAAGAAATATGGAACAGAGCAGTTGGTGCAGTAGTTACAAATATTAAGGTATTACTAAAGCCGCCGTTTTCATAACATTCAATTGCTGGTTATACTTTGAGGCGTTGTGCGTTTGAATTGGATGAAAGTGATCGTCGCATGTTGGATGAACACATCAGAAGGATGTATGATTACGGGACGAAGAGGTTCAAAATAGATGCAGAAAGGATAAAGTTTCAACGATATTTAGATAGGAACAAGAACGAACGTTTAAATGGTGAACTAGAATTAAACGAACGTTGTCTATAGCTGGAATAGAAATCGTTTCAGCTTTCCGAATTTCTTATAATTTGGATACTGAAGAACGTAAAATGGTGATGAATGAACGAAAAGAAATGTCTGGATTACTACTAGCTTTGACCAAAGAATTGACAAAGAAACCAAATTATTAGTATGTTAACAAACGTTTTTTCTATTAAATTAGTCGTCAGAATTTGTTTTCAACTAACGGCTTAGATTAGGCGGAGCAACATCAAATTTTGTTTGAACTTGTCCTCCGTGATGAATACAATCTTTGAAGTTCCAAAGCAATGCAGAAAATTGGTACATAAAGTAAATCTGTATTTCCCGTACTTGTAACATCCTTTTATAGTCCTGAGGCGACCACATATTTTTCAAGTCTTTATATTAATTTTCTACAGGTAAGTTGACTGCACTTATCGCTTTGTTATGTAAAAGTTGTTGAGGTGAAGAAAATGTTCTACTAAATGCAATTGGTAGTCACGGTCACAATAAATATGATGCAGGATCCCTATAAATGTAGTACTGCTCCCCTTGAACAGTTGGCATATTTTGCAGTACGTTGTCAATCCCACTTTTTCGGTAGAGT
The DNA here is from genome assembly GCA_032358235.1 of Odonthalia washingtoniensis. Classification (NCBI taxonomy): domain Eukaryota; phylum Rhodophyta; class Florideophyceae; order Ceramiales; family Rhodomelaceae; genus Odonthalia; species Odonthalia washingtoniensis. Next base: position 11,715 of record JAULBU010010312.1, read on the forward strand.
TTGATGTCATGGCGTCGCCCCGCTTCGGGTCCATACATATGGAAAAGAAGTCCATCTGGCGTCGTCACCTTCCTATAAATCAGACAGTGAAAACGCTTATGTTGCGAGTAGCAAGATCGTTGGATTGCACCTGGACTGCCTGCTCTGCACATATATATTTTTGTGGCAGTCTATAAATCAGGCACAGTTCGGCAAGGGAGATCCTTGCTCCCTTATTCACTCAGCATATTGGATTCCTCAATGGCTCATTAAATCCGTGACTCCAATTATCCATGATATGCATTATGGCCTCCAAAAAGACCTCAAATAGAACCAATATACGCATGCCAAATATCGGTTCTAGGTCATGCCAGCGACATGGGGATTCTAAACGTCTGAGAACAATACAGCAAGCGGTCAATTCATCGCAAGAGTAGTTTGACCTCGCGGCACTGGCATGGTTGAAATCAATAATTTGTGCCACTTTACTGGTTTTGTTCGGTAAAAACCGAAAGTACTTCAGACAAGCTTTACTGGCGGCCAGTTCTCCGGAGAAGTTGTTCATGTTAAAATGTGTTGTTTGTATATGACGTTTTCGAGCATTCAGTTTTTGTAAATCCTTTCTGCTTTTGTCGTATTTGGACTTCAGTTCCAATAGTATGGCTACGCCGGCCCTAACTATTATCGCAGTGTCAGGCGGTTCGAGTATTTTGTACTTTGCGTATCGTTTTGTGGATTTTGAAATCAGTTTGTCTCACTTTGAGTCTGTTCTCTTGTCTACCTTGTATCCGTTTTGATCAATTTTCGTCTGTTCCAGCGAAAAAAATTGACCAAAATGCCTGTCACAAAATGTAAGACAGTCAACTTTATAACAACTTAATTTTTGTTTAACAGGAATCAAAAAGTTAAAATTCATAAAAAATGACTTCTCAAAGTACCGAAAACATGTCATAATTTTTTATCTCATTTTCTAAGTGAATTCACTAAACAGTAACTCACTATTGTGTTGGATGTCGCCACCAAAATTCTTTCGACATTTTTCCCTATGCAGCGAAGCTCCATATCCAAATTGTCGATGCGACATTCCATGACGGTACGAAGGCGAGGTACCTCAGTGGGACGGAAATCCCCACCCGAACGATTTGCGCTTTAGCTGTTCGATGTGCTCCATCTTTGAACTCCAGGCCTCCAGCAAAAACAGGTTTCAGATTTTGGTCGGATCCGACGGAAATTGTCGTGATAGAATGTGATGGCCCTCCGTTAAGTTTAATGACCGGGTTAGGTGGGACGGATCGTACACTTACCGAGTGTAAAGTGAGCCCTTTTTGCGCAACTCCAATAAAAATTGATATAAAACAGTTTCACCTAGAATTTTATCGCTTCCAGGTTCGGAGATCAATGTAGTACCCCAACCAGTAGCTGCTAATGGGGGAATGGTGGTATAATAGTTGTGACACCGAGGGTGCGCTAGGCTGTAGAAAGGCCACAGAAACACAGCTTGACACGTCGGTGTACTAATAAAAACTAGAGTCGAGACTGTGTTAGAGTTTGGACGATCGCGTGCTACACGCTTCCAGCGGTGCCTTTCGGAGGGTAAACGTGTCTATCGTTGGCGGGCACTGCAGATAGTTGTTATCATGGTCCATAGATTGAAGATCGAAGTGCTTTGTAAGTGGAGGCTGGGGTCGAATGTTTAACAGGGAAAAGTGCCCGCCCCAGTCGGCGTCATTTGGTATGGACTAGACGGTTTTTAATGCATAAAAATCGGTACTTCTTACAGAGTCGCGGACCGAAGTCCCCAGGTGTTCAAGCAAAAAATGGAAAAATAGGGGAAATGGGACAGGGCATATGTCAAAGGATGGGGAATGAAGATAGAAATGAAGGACAGAAAGGGAAGTGAAAACGAGTAAAAATGACAAAATTATTGTGGATAATTCCCAGTGCCCACCCCTGGTGCGGTACAACATAGATTACGACGATCTTGGATCGAACTCAACTATTGCTCCTATTTTCGACACGTTAAAGCATAACGGAAATAAATCCGGATTGGTACACAGAACACAAACATCGACCACCAACCTCACCTAAGAGTCGCCAAACAAAAACTTTATCAAAAAGTAACGACAACCGCACAGCACGGGGTAAATAAACGGCAACAAACAAACAAACAAAAACGTACCTCCCATTGTATCGCAACCAGAAAAACCCTGTTAAAAACATACCACCATCAAGTGACTCCCACCGAAGGTGTACGTTGATCCTCCATAAAATCTCCAACTGGGGCCGAGCATCGCATGCGAATCGTGAATTCAACACCGTCACTGGTCAACGGAAACCAACTTAACCTGCGGTCACCCGCTGCAACAAATTATTTTACATCTACAGATATACAAATCTGGTACGAATTCCAAACTTCGCATGCTCCTTTACATCAACCCTACACCACAGTTCAACCGCTGAAGACAAGTGATCCTGTGACTCGGTTTGAAAAAACCTGCCACTCCTTTAATAGAGTGTTCGAGAAATATCGACAGAAAAAGAAATAAAAACAAAACACCCACCCATTCATAAATTCATTTATAGGGTTGCAGCTGGCGCTCATTACTGGTAAATACTACAACGGCCACAGGTTGGCAGAATGAAAACTGAATAAGGGGATGGAAATAACAGCATAAGCTCAATGTTAATTCAACACTTTACTAAGTGGATAAATGACACATTCAAAGTCTAAACCACTAGAGTTATACAAATAACTTACGCCTAAAAGAGGTTTGGAAAACACCGGGACGAACTTCTCATCAGGAGAGTCGGCCGCGACTATACCCGCTTAATTAAACCCCCCAAAGATATAACTCAGATCACATAGGCCCTAAAGCACTTCTAAAATTATGCTTGTATTCATATGCACACAATAATGGTACACAATTACAATAATGGCTACAACTCTGAACAAAACGATAGATAATTCCACCAACATAAATGTTGTTAGATATTCATCAATATCAAATCATATATATAATTTTTGGAACTAAAGGTTGAAGAAAAGCAAGTGATAGACAACCCTGAGTGGGAAAAATAAAAATTTCTTCGACTTTTGAAATGGATGTCGTAGTGTTCTTCAACCTTGGTGCAGAAGCTATCTGTTGCAATTGAAATTTCGCTTCAACACAAAACGTTTTAGAAAACGTTTACGCGACTTTTCAAGTGGTTCACGCAATGCGCTTCACGATTGGTAAGGGCGTCATATACTGCAATTGGTAGTGACACGTGTCTATTTCTGAGCTCAATCCTACATTTTTTCTTTTCGTGTTAATTTCGCCCTATGTGATTCATTGCACGAACACATGAAGTGTTTTGGTGATTTTCTCACAATATTTCTTTTGTGTCCCATCATATTTTGTGCACTCAGACGCAATTTCCACGTGAAATTGGAGCACTGTTGACCCTTACAGTGCTCCAATGGCTCCTACTACTCTGTACAGTACGCTCCCCCTCCCGCAACAGGGCGGTAGGTGGATGCCTACTTAAGCGACTCACCGGGTCGAACTTCCTTATCTTGATAAAGACAAGCATGCACAAGACCATCCATCCCCTGAAACCTTCTTTTCGTTTTCAGCAATGCCGAAGCTCTTGCAACCTCTTCAGTCATCCAACATTGCTCGTGCAAGTCGTTCCGCCTTTCCTTACATGCGTATCATCGGACCGGCTCTTGTTAGTCATACTAACTCAGTCATCGCTCCCTTCGCCTTACCAGTGTCAGATTGGGCTGATCAACTACAGTCAGCCAGGCTTAGTGACCGTATTGGTCATTGTTCTCCCATTAGAGACAGTAATAACCCTGCATACTCGTAAGTTGTGGCTGACATCTCGTGTTGCCGTGACCACTGTCGTTGTCCTATTCAATCGTCTTTATCTATTCGCTGGGGTGCTCCAACCTACAACCTATTATATTACCTCGATCTTCTCCTTCTGGTGAAGTTCATTTCAACTGTATCTACACGGAAATAAGCATCAGACACCCATTAATAAAGGGTGTTTGATGACACTAGAGCTGAGAAGACACTAGTAGTACCCTCTCAGCTCTTTCTGTGAGTTCATTGCACTAGAAGATGAAATAAATGGAAAAAGAAGTTTTCACCTTTCTGGAAGAAATGTGCTGTGACTTTCGGTCCAGAGCATTACTAGGATAATATTTCATGTACTACGAAATGGATTTCATCTGCATACTATCCGCATAGTATGCGGATGAAATCCATTTCGTTGTGAAGATGGATGATGTGGAAAGGACAATATTTGTTCATGCTGTTTGCAGTTCATTATTCGTTCCTCTTTTCCACAGCTTATGATATTTAAAAAATGAGTATCGTAAGTATCCTATTCGACATCTTCTGGGAGATGTGTCACCGGGGTTGGGAGTATGATATAGAACCGGTCCAAAAGGATGTATGGACGAAACCGTGATGGTGTATTGGCTTAAATGGCGTCGTTCTATATAATTCTGCTTCATAACAACCAAAATCGGATTCTCTATATGTATAACTACACAGTACACGCACGGACCCCCATAATATGCAATAGGCACTCTCGTCGATCAACAACAAAATTCGATTCTTTCCGGAAGAAAAGATTCCATCCGCCTCATACGACGAGGTGACGCATTCAATATCGATAACATGAAAAACTTCGTGCTAATATCAATTGGAAAACGAATAATAAACTAGGTTCGAGCATATGATGGAAAGCTGTACATCAACAGAGATGGTTCTGGAAAAAGTTGCGAATCCAGGATAAATCGTATTATTTTGTTTTCTTACAACTGGCTAAAAATGCATAAGTACTAGAACTGTAATGTAATGTAAACGGTACGAAATGACGCGAACAAAATAAGGAGGTGCTAACGTCTACAAAGTAAGGTAATTGGTAAAGTTAGCGCGTTGATCTTAATCTGAATGGTTTCCGAGTTTTCGCTAAGATGTTTGTGGACAGCAGCAGCGTAAGGGCAGGAAAGTTTTTGAAAATTAATTAAGGGAAAGGCCAGAATTTGGACGGATAATGGTATGTTTCTCTACGTCTCGGGATGGTGAATTTTTACATTGTGAAATGCTGGAATGGTGTAAGTTCGTCAAAGTAAAAGCATGGAACGGTGAGCATATTTTTACTGTGTTGCCACTTTTATTGGGATGAAAGCAACTCAAAATATGAAATTGCACAATTGAAATTGTGATAATTAACTAAAACAAATGCTAGTAAAAGCTCAGTGAGTGAAACAATAGTCCGCCATAATAAGACGGTAAATTCATTTTCTTAACGAGGAGGGCGTTAATGAAGATAGCATGTAGTGACAGTATGTATCTCTTCATTACAATAATAGCATAAATAATTGCGGTGATGCTTTAAACAAGGACCCCGTTCATAACAATTCGTTCTGCGTCAACTCCTTTCTCACTGTTTTCCTGAGACTAATTTCGATGCACAGTCACCCAATAACCGTAATGCCCCATTACATCCTAACGAAATCCGAGCACCTTTACGTCTCCGCATTTCAGGGTTGCCTTTTTCCATATTCTCTACCATACGCTTGAATGTTTGATTTCCAGTACCACTGGCACCCGTACCGAAAGCATGTTTTGAACGAAATCATATTTAAGATCATGAAGTACTAGACCATTTTCAAAATGTCTATGAGTGAATTGTACTATTTGTGTGTCCGGTCCTATACATGGATCCTACCTTCGTAGACGTAGCGATTGAAATTGCTATGTTTGAAATCGTTCTTTTCACCATGATTGATGGTCACTACCTCATCACATGATGATATAAAACAGAAAAATAGTTTCCTACTTCTCCCAATCAATTTATAGACAGTCTCGTGGTCCATAATTTTGATTCAGTACATTTGCATTGATGATGTTGTTTTATATATACGGCGTGATTATTAGTGTCTTCTGGCTCGTTGTTGTTGGTGGTGCTGGTGGTACTATTGGCTTAAAATACTGATGCAGATTAACCTTGGCGAAGGAGAACTGTTTCCCAAACCATATTGTTTGCAATGGATTTATATGGGCACTGCCGTTTTTCAAAAGATATATCTGTACGTCTAAAAATTTTAATAGTATCAATGTACCTAAATGGTTCTGGTTCATTGAGTTATTCACTACAAGTAGATTGATAATGTTGTATTTTAATTAACTTAGTGGGAATCAATGTGCGTTCCGCAACGTTTTTTCTTCGAAATTGAATGAGATTGAGACTGAGACCGATGGCGTAGATGAACGTTGGGGACGCAGAAAAATATCTCAAGTCATGTTTCTTGTCAGGCATTTACATGGGCACTGTCGTATCACAAAAATATATCAGCACCGTTGAACGTTTTGTTTATCGATGTACCTAAATGGTTCTGGTGCATCGCGTTGCTTCAGTGGAGAAGTAGATTAATGACGTTGAGTTTGTGTTAACTTCGCGAGTATCAGTGTCCCTTCCGTGTGTGGTTGTTGTTGCTGTTGACTTATTGTGTAGATGAACTTTTACTGACTACGAAGAACTGTTTCTCAAATCATTTTGTTTGTCATTAATCAACATGGATGGGCACCGTCGTATTTTAAAAATATATCAGCACCGTTGAACTTTTTGTTTATCGATGTACCTAAATGTTTCTGGTACATCATGTTTTTTCAGTAGAGAAGGAGATTAACGACGTTGGGTTTGTATTAACTGCACCAGCATCAGTGTCCCTTCCGGATGGTTATCGTTCTTGTCACTGTTGACTTATGATGCAGATGAATGCATTGGCTGACAACGGAAAACTGTTTCTTTCTCGAGTCATGTTCATGTCAGTGATATACATGGACGCCCGTCGTATTACAAGAATATATGCGTACGGTTGACTTTATTTTATTTTATTTTTTTCGATGTGTCTAAATGGTTCTGGTACATCGCATTGTTTCATTGGAGAAGTATGTTGATCATGTTTTGTTTGTATTAACTGATTCGAGTGTATCAATATCCCTTCCGGATTTTTTTGTTGCTGTTGACTGATGGTACATATGAACGTGGACTGACGACGAAGAACTGTTTCTCAATTCACAGGGATATACATGGGCGCCATCTTATTACAAAAACATATGGAGTATGGTTGAATTTATGTATACATTTTGTTCTCGATGTGTCTAAAAGGTTCTGGCTAATCATTAACGTGATGATCACATTGTTTCATTGGAGAAGTAGGTTGATGATTTTGTGCTTGTAGTAACTGGTTTGATTGTATCAGTGTTCCTTCCAGATGGTTGTTGTGTCAATTTACTGATGATGCAGAAGAACATTGATTGACAACGGAGAAATGTTTCTCAAGTCATGTTCATGTCAGGGATATACATGGGTGGCGTCGTATTACAAAAATATAATGAGTACTGCTGAATTTCTTTTTTTGGTTTTGTTTTCGATTTGTCTAATTGGTTTTGGCTAATCACCTTATTTCACTGGAGAAGTAGATTGATGATTTTACATTTGTATTTACTGGTGTAGTATCAGTATCCCTTCCAGATGTTTGTTGTATCTATTGACTGATGATGCGGATGAACGTAGACTTACGACGGAGAACTATTTCTCCATTCATGTTGAATATCATGGATTTAGATGTTCGCGCCATGCCATGTTATCGCGAAAATATATCATTATCGTTCGGACAGTCGATACGGTCTAGTTCGGCGATTTTGTCCGCTTCCCGGACCATCGCAGTACTATATAGAGGGAAAAACTTAGGATGCCTGAGATGGTAAAATATGATGGCATATTTCCTTTGCGATAATCATATGCTTTTTACCAGATCGGGTAGTTAGCGGGGAAGGAAAAAGCACAAACAGGCCGGTTATAATTTTCTTGGTTTATTTATATTGGTTCAATTGGTGCTTAGTAGGGTAACACCTACGTAAATTTTAATGATAGAGCGGGGACACGTGATGTTAGTTAAAGAGCAGTATAGTGACATTTACGTTTTTTGTATTTATTGTGACGGCAAATAGGAAACCTGTAAAACCAATGAGTTTTGTGTAGTTCCATGCACTCCAAAGAAAGGAGGTAATGAAGCACTAAAGGGAGTTCGAGGCCCTTCGTTCCGAGTAACTCGTTTGAGGTATGCACTTCACCAGAAAGGGGAGGGAAAGATTGAAATGTGTAGGCGGTAGTAGATGAATGAGGCCGTGGAGACAGTTGTCCGTAGCTCAGAATACGACTCTGAAAGGAGGGAAGTGATCGGGACAGACACTGGTCTGGGATGCTGTCAGGAGATGCTCGATGGTATGGCGAGGAGAATCGTCAGTCGGAAAGTTGCGGTCGAAAGGCGCCAAACTGATACGTCGCTTGTGAGTCGAAGCGGGACGACTTGCACGTGCAAGGAGTATAACTTACCGTAGCCAAAAGAGCTTCATATTTGGTCACGAACGCAAGTTTGGGGGCGATTGAAGTCTCGAAGGTGCTTATGCTTATTAGAATTGAGGAGAGGCACACGCAAAAGAAACCTCTTAATTAGGCTCCGCATGCTGCCTAACGGCAAGAGGGGAGCCTACAGTACAAGGTAGTGGAGTGGGGCCATCGGTACACTGTAATGGGCAACAATGTCCAAAATGCACATGGCGATTGTAAGATGCCACCCTAAACATTTTAGGTGATATTCTTTCTTTTGTGCAGGACAACATTAAATGTGGTCCTACACAAATGAAAAAATATGAGAAAAGTCACTAAATATACACTCGTCAAAAACGAATTGCACCACAATTGGCAGAAGAGATGATTCTCGCAATTGAGTTAAATAACGAATATGCGTATACCCGTATTGCACCACATTTTGTCAGCATAATGTCGTCTACATTCTCCATACTGAATATTTATTTACCGCATTATCACCCCACTGAACTTTACCTTATGGAAACATTCACCGTAATGAAAGAAAATGAAAATAGTACAGAATATATAAAGGCCATAAAGTCACACCTAATTATGCATGTTTATTCTGTCACAATACTGATTTTCAGTTTCTCAGGTTCAGTACTTACTGCGCAGCGGTGGTTGTGGTGCAATTCGTTTTTGGACACGTGTATTTTTAGTGACTTTTGTCATAATTTTTATTTTGTGTAGGAACACAGTTTTTTGGGTGACTTTTCACCACAGCCACATGTATTTAGAACATTGTTGCCCATTACACTGTATCGGTGGCTTCCGCTCCGCTACCTTGTACAGTACGATCTCCCCCTGCCCTTCGGCATCAGATGGAGCATACTTAAGAGGATTTTGTGTGTACCTCTTTTCAATGCTAATAGAGACAAGCAACTTCGAGCCTGAACCTAGCCCCGAAACTGGCTTTTCGTAAACCATAACGAAATCCGTTTCGGCTACGATAGGACCTCAATATCTCATGCGATAGCCACTCAAACGCACTTTACAAGCACGTTTCTTTGTCCGACTCAACCCACGTCGTATTCACATTCACCGCTTTGCGATCGCACTAAGATCAATACGCACCTTATCCATCAATCGCCAGCTGCGACAATACGATCTCTCCCTCCCCTTTTTGGTGGAGTGCAAGCACCAAAACAAGCTACTCGGAACGAAGGGTCACAAACTCCCTTTAATGCTCCATTTACTCCTCTCTGGAGTGCATTGTATTACAGTGGTGAATCTTTTTTACCCGCATTGGCACAATACAAGACAACTGATCTCAAGCAATTTTGAAATAACTATGATTGATGAAACCACAATTTTTAATGAGAATAATGACAAATAGGGTACAATTAAAATGTTAGAACTTCTAACCTTTTAATTGTGTCCTTTTCGTTATTGTTTTCATTATAGTGGTGTATCACCTTTCTTTGCAACTTGAAGTGACGAAACGTGATACGCCACTTAACGTTACATTAAACATATAAAACAAACAAAATGACATGAAAACAATGAAACAGTCATATAGACGCATTTCTGTTCGAATTTATCCTGATAGAAGCGCGCAAGAATTGAAATAGAAAGCATAACATGCTGTAAAACTTTAACGAGGGCTATGTAACACGTGAATTCAATAGCGGAATATGATTCTTCGGTGGATAATGGAATGAAGGATATTAAATCATTAAAAAAATGATCCTTCATTTATGGTATCAGAATTAATTATTATCAATCCTATCATAACCGAAACTGAAAAATAACTGCATGTTCAAAAGATGAAAGCGGATGAAAATCTACATCATCAACAAAAACCCCAATAGAAATAAGTGATGATGATATTTATACATCACTAAAAGCACCACCACCAACGCTTTCGCCACTTTCCACCTCCCACACCACCACCACCACCACCTCCTCGTAAGAAATTTCTGTCAGTCTCAGATTTACCGAGCCTCTTCTAAATTACAATATCTGGTATGTACATCACAATAATGTGCTAGAAGTTCAGTGGAAACAGCTTTACAGAGATATATTAGAACGGTAGAGCGAAAATGTTTGCTAAAATATTTACTGAAAGTCAACGCAGAAGTTATTAAAACTGAAGGAAAATGTTAATAAATGGAATAAGCAAATCCTCGAAACTTTGAGAAACATCTTGCTATTTTTACAGTACGATCGAGATGTTATCAAATGCCATTGACGTTTGTAGATGGGATGAAGAAAATAGAGGCAACTATTTCCAGTAATGCATATATATGCTTCTCATCTTCATCGTATTGTAATTTTACAGTTCACTCCAAACTCCACCAAGTTGTTACGCCTACGCTACTAATACTAATACTAATAGTTCCTGCTTTCCATATTTTCTTGCATGGAGTTGCAGTGTTCTATGGACAGTATGGATCTAATAATTTATACAAGTTCATTTCTTCTGTTTACGTCACTATAAGCTGGAAGTAGCAATTTTACCAACGGAGAGATAGTTCACCGTCGTTCCATACTATTATTATTGTTTCTTTCGTTCTTTCGGTTTTACATCGGACATATCATAAATTCACATTAACATGTCTACACTTTCAGTCAGTCAGTGCAATAAACTTAGTTTGGTGGTTATGTATGCGGCGAAATTTTATATATAATTCAACGGTGTATGGAATATGATTTGATACAGTATGCAACGGCAGGAAGTTTAGCAGCGGAAGGAGGAGGCGTTTGTATATATAAATATGCAAAGCAATCAAAATGGGTCGCCGTTGATTGATTGATTATTGACAGTGAACGAGAAATGCTCACTTATTATATATAAATAAAAGTTTTTTTGCCACACCACACCAACACCCATTGAAACACAACCCGTAACCCCTGTAACCGTAACCGAGTGTGTAACCGTGTAACTGCAAAAACCAAAACACGGTAAACACCACAAAAACCAAATAGCAATGAAAAAACGAAATTAAAAGAAAGGAAAAGAAAAAACAAAAAGAAAAAAAAAAAAAAAAAAAAAAAAACTATCGAATACTCATTCTCATGGCGGACAGTTGCGAAGTATTTTCGGAACTGCCTCTTTGATTCCTAGCTGGTGGGAACACATTCCAGAAGCGTAACGTTTCATCACCAGCTCCGGTGACAATAGTTTCTCCAGAGGGAGACACGGCGAGGTACAATACTCTGTACGAATGGCCCATAAGTGTGACGACTTTAGAGAGCGATGGGTACTTCCACACGATGATTTGATTTTGTGAGTATCCGTGTGTCGATACCATTTCGTTAGCATTTTTAGACCATGCCAGGTTACATACTTGAGAGCCTGTATCTACAGCTGCTAGCGCACAGTTTGTCATCGTGTTCCAGAATCGAATTCTTCTATCTGCTGTTCCACCTCCCGATGCTAATAATCCTCTTGCATGAGGTGACCATGCAATTGCCTTTACAGCTGCATTATGGTATGAGAATTTTAACAACGGTGATCCTCCTCCTCCACTTCCACCATTACCTCCACTACCACTACCACTACTAGTAGCACTCCATATCAATAGTTTGTTGTCATTACCACCAGACGCTAGTTGAGTTTCATCAGGTGACCATCTCAACCCACATACTTCCTGTCGATGCCCTGACAATCTCGCTACGTAAGCTTCTCTACATCTCAAATCTCTATTGAATATTTCCTTATCTCTTCCTCCAGAAGACAGAGTTACTGAATTCCAAGCGAGGCATCCTGCACGTGCTGTATGTCCAGTCATTGTTCGAAGTAACTTACAAGTCGTCGTATCCCATACTTGTACTTGCCCTGGCTGAGTTCCTACAGCGAGTTCCGTTCCAGACGCACTCCATGCCACGGAGCATACGGGACCACCAAACTGTAAATCACATAACTTCGTCACCACCGACGTACATGCAGACCATAAATACACACATGTTCCAAGACCGACTGCAAGTACATTTCTGCAACTCCAATCTACCAAGTTCAAATAGAAATCATCCTTCAAATTTGGTGCATCCAATACTTTAAATGGCGCACGCGCAATCTTTCGCGTACCTCTTCCCGCACCTCCCGCAGACGCTGCCGATAACAGTGCTGACCTTGCTGCAGATGACGTCTCAAGCAATGACGACGCCGT
>JAULBU010010323.1:0-24240 GCA_032358235.1 Odonthalia washingtoniensis
TTTTCATCAGTATCCTCCTTTTCTACTTGATGCTCACTTAAAACAAAGAGAGCAATATAGTAGCTTCTTATGCCACTGAATTTTTAGAAAGATGGTTGAGTAACATTTCAATACTTATCCCACTGTTTGCGTCTGGCACAACCTGATCAACAATCAGCTGCAACGACGCCTCATTTTTTTGCTCCTCTTCTTCATTGCGGAGTGGAACCTCAAGAGATTATACAGGACTATGTGATTATGCTTCCAAAAGTTTTCAATGATCACTGCAGGTAGCGCCTTCCATTCGCTACAGATCTACTGTATTGCCTGCAACTTCGAGATCTTGTAAATGACCTCTTTCCCCAATCCTTACAAGTGAAAAACTAGTTCCATTTTCCTACGTCGGTAACGAAATTTCAATGAATCAATTATCCCTTTGACTAGCGTTTGCAGGTGTGATTTTGAGTTAGGTAGAAAGAATATGACATAAATAGAAGATAAAAAAAGTTAACGGACTGACTGCTCCTTACCGTGTGCTGAAAAATTGTCCAACAGTAACTCAATCTTCCTTTCGTTTCGTTTCATGGCCTCGTTGACCATTTTCAGCTATTCAAAGAATAAAATGGAAGTCACCCATGCTTTTGAATTTGCACAGTACTCAAATCCAAGTTCTTGTCCCGACTTTCGATTGAAGTCACGAGGTCAATGAGACTTTCCTATAATTCGGAATGGAATCTTCTCCGTCCCGGTACAATTTCAACATGCAAGGCAAGTAATACTCGTTTTTCCTTCTTGTTTCCACTGATTTGAGTATTATAAATCGTTCGATTTGGCCCGAGGTAGTTTTGCAGTCCGAATTCATCGGCTTTGAAAACATCCTCCATTTCATGCTGGGGAAGCTTCTCCTTAATACACGGTAGGTCAGTTAGTAGCAAGAGAGAAGGGACTGAAGAAACCCCATCTTGCATCACATCTTTCTGAAAACCATGTCATGTCTTGGATCTTCAAATCCAGCCGTTTGAAAATTGAGATTCAGCTTTCAAGCTCAGAGAGCTCAGCGTTAACCAAATACTGGATTGTGTTTCCCTTGGCCTTGATCATTCTGTTGTAAACGGAGAGAGGTCGTTCAGAGCATTCTATAACCCATATTGTGAGTGACCTATCTAGCATGGAGTAACGTGGTGATTATACACTTTTGACACCAGGAGTTGTCGACTAGCATGTTTTTTTTGATACTTTTTCAGTCTGAAGGGTGGAAAACGGGACGAGGGACGGAGGATTCTTGTTGCACTGAAATTCAAACGTTGTTTTTATCAACATAACCTCCATTGGCAGCTCGCCTTCCATTCTCGTCTACTAAGCCTTAATTTTGGACACCTCTTTAGCCGCGTGCAGAGGTTTCCGGTCATTTGAGGCTTGTCGTTTGATCTCAACTTCTTTGAGATAGTGTATAGCGTGAAGGGAGTTTATGTAGTTCAAGCCGTAATTATTCCTTTTTACCTGAAGAAAAATTCGAATTTGAAGAAACCAGTAATTTTGAATCTACGTGGGCGATCGTTTGAATACTGTGCAAAAAATGAAACTCAAAATTCTATAAATCTTGAATTGCTATTGCTAATTTTTATATGTGCAAAAAACCACGAAAATTATCATTTTCAAGATGTCGTTCTCGGATATCTTTTGTTGATTGGAACTGAGAAGGGACCATCCATAAGGTCTGGAATATTGGTACAGAGTGTGATGGGCCCTCTTGGATTGCTAAGAGCATCTCTAGTTAGCGCGGTGAAAATGAATTATTTTGCAAAAAAAATCCCCGCCTGTCAAAAAGAATAAAGTAGTATTTTCCGAATGTTTTAGTTCGAACAAGTAGAAAAGTCGGTGGGATTGTTGGTGAATTGTTTGAATTTGTTCACCAAGAAACTCAGCGCGGTGAAATTCCACCCCTGAAAATAATAACTAAAAAATAAGTATATTGTAATCAGCCAATGGAAAAATTGTAATATGCTATGAGGATGCTCCTTCAAAAATTATTTTGACCGAAATTGGAAGCAAGCCCTCTGAAACAAGTAAACGTCAAGTATAGTTAAACTGTAATAGAGATTGATCTGTAGAATTACGTAATTTACAGCGCGAGAAACGAACGAGAAACCTGAATGGTGTGCGCAATGATATTGATTCCACCGGCCATATTGTTTTTCGGCCGATACTGGTTTTTCCATCTCATCATCGAATTTAATATTGACAGTGTGACCGTTGCAAACGTCTGCCGAAGAGTTGTGGTATTATCGGCTGCGTGACGTAAATACCTCTCCTGTGTGCGAAGCTATTGCATATAGGAACTAAAGCGTTAACGAAGCTGACTGTCTTTTTGTTGAAAATAAAGGGATAATAAGATTGTTACTGACTGCGTAGCGTAAACCACAAACCAAACACGGTTCAGAAGTATGTATTGCACTAACGATTAGAGATCACAGATATGTACATGAAACTATTTGCAAAAAAGATAAATGTTGGAATGACTGACATGTCATTATGTAAGAGGTAATATAATTATCACCGATACCGACTAAAAGGATTAGAAGTATTAATGGTATAAATCAAACTTTATATTTTCTTATATGGATCATCTTAATGGGTTAAAGCCAAGATATATATGAGGACTCTAAAGATATAGATAGGACCAATATTGGAAAGGGGAAAGAAAGTAGGGGGAATGTGGAGACAGGGAAAAAATGGAGAATACAGACCGGTCGGATGTTATTGGATATAGAGCACCAGTTGAATTATGGAGAAAAAACATAAGACCGTATTCCTATTATGAAACAACAATTGAATGAAGAAGATGAAAAATGTTACAGAAAATGGAAAACTGCTGTGCCATCTAGAAATAACGTAAGAGATGGTGCAAGCAATGTAAAATATGGAAGAAACGGAACGCAGAAATTGGGAATGAAAGGAAATATCAAGAAATGGCAGAGACATGTGATAGTTAATACCCGAGGTACGATAACAAGAATGAAGCAATTAGAGTCCAACGAAATCTACTGGACCAGCTTTTTGATGTATTTACTCGGAATGAAAATAATGATAGGACTGAAAAGCTTGAACAAGTTGAACATTTTAAAACGCATGACTATTCCGAACTGGCGAATACTGCACTATCGACAGTGAGAGACAAAAACTCACGTGATTTAGATAAAACTTATGTAAAGAAAGTATTAAAAGAAATAGAGGTCAGGTGGAAGTAGAATGTGCAGGACCTCTAGACGGGTATGATTACAATGAATTTTTTGTAAGTACCAATTGGAGAAACGATAGCAGGACAGATGAAGTGTCGAAATGGATGAGATGAAGGACAATTATATCTTGAAAAGGAAAGAACATGAAACGAAACTTGTTGGGATGAAAATAAACCGTGAATTGAACAAAACCAATGATATGAGTAGTGAAGATGATGACGATGATGGGATTTAAATTAATCAATCAAGACGAAAGAGTAGGGGAAGCAGTATAAATAGAGGAGCTAGTGACAGGGAAAGATGATACCAAGAGAAAACCAAAGCTGGATTCAGTACAGTGACGTGGGGGCGCTATGTTTGGCCAAGCTTGAGTTATTCAAATGCAACAACTAATTTAGACAGTAGAATTTGTATTGATTGGTATTGAAGGAGCCTGTAACGTAAAATACAATATTAAGAGAAGCTGAAAGTTATTACGTGCGAAATGGAGTGTTGTGGCACAAGACTGTTAATTATGGAATGCATGCAACAAACAATCTGAAAAGATGAACCGGGTTGGTATCAGAAAAAAGATAGAGAAATTGACTCATGCGTTATTTAAAAATCGTCGAAAACGGGAGAAGGATTCAAATCCAGGTATTGGAATCACTTTTAAGAATGTGGAAGCTGTGCAATATTTTCCTTCCATTCCGAAATTTAGGCATGTAGATTGTCACGGAGGAGTCACCATTACGCGAGTAAGGACTTCTAAAAACGATGCTGGTAAAAACGATACGGTAACTAAATGAACGAGAATTTGTCTTGAGACGTACTGAGAGTATTGTTGAAGGGAAACTTGTGGCTTGTTCTGATGACGATGTAGAGAAATTCTCTCCGATGACGAAATAAATATCTAGCCGTCTCGAGAGTGGCAATACGGATGCTGGAACGACGGCAGGGGCATCCCTTCGTGGGAGCATGGGAGTTGTAAATGGCAAATTTAATGACGCATGTCGTGTCGTGTGAAGCGTAGATGAAGTTGAAGATGTTTCCTGAGAAGAGGTAGGGCTGAGGTCAAATAGAAAGAAGATAGTAGTGAAGGAGTGAAAGAATTGGAAATAGAAAACGGAACAAACCGTACAGAGCAATCAGATAGCAAAACAATAGAAGGAATTTGTAAAGAAATGGAAAAAAGGATTGCGATAATGCACTTGTTAAATTCAATACAGGACAATCCTCACGGCTGGAACGTATGTACATGGTACTACATTTTTTACAAAAGGGAATTGTAGAATACAACAATATAGTAAAGAAAATAACTGAGGAAGGTAAGATATAATATTAGTCAAACAATAAAAATATGTATAGTAATAAATGATCAATTTCGTGAAGTACCACGATCCATTATTTAAGAACTCAATTCCCGTTATGTAGATCTGTGTTGCATGAAACTAGGTCAGCTTGTAATCGGAAATGTTTTTCATGATCATTTAAATGCATATCTCTCATTAATATTCTCTGTGCTTCATCTTCTATATTTACACATCCCTTCGTATGTTCTCTGTAATATTTCGCTATAGATTGGTATGTGATTCTTCCGTTCAGTTTCGTTATTCTAATAGCATAGTGTATACTTCGTCGCTTGTCTCAAACTCTACAGGATCGTTTACCTTCTGTCTTGTACGTATTATTACATTGAGTAATATGACACATGCATTTAAGATTCGTATTGTCTCACTGAGTTGCCATTTTTCGTTTTCACGCTGCAATATCTCGAATCGTGATTGCAAAACACTGAACAATATCTCTATATATTTCCGTACGATTCCTGTTGAACGGAAAATTTCCTTTCGACATCATTTTTTGAACAACTAATAGGAACGACAAATATGGGCCACGTTGGATAAATTCTATCTCCAAGAAAGAATAATTGGGTGTGCGAATTACCATTTGGTTTTTTGCGATAACCTTTCATTACGGTATAACATAAATGTCCCAGAGAGATATTCTGGAAACGTGGAGATCTCACAAGAACGTTTAGATATGGTCGCACCATCCCTCACATTGTACTATTGTCATTTTGTATAGACTATTGTTTTGATAGTGACCTTTCCCTGTATCTCTGCAATCCTTTCAAATGTAGTGCGTACAATCCACTGGACCTATGCAACCAGGAAATCCGATATCTGCATATTGCTCTTCAATATCGAAATCTCTGTATCAGTAGGAAACCTATCAAAGAATGTTGCACCATACATTCCAATTATGTCAATACAAAATTGGATGAACTATCGACGTATTGTTTCTTCAGACATATACAAGCAATTATCTAGACTATCAGCTGAAGTTCCAAAACTTAAAATACGATGTGAAAATAAAAACATTTATTCAGATTGTATGCACCTATAGCCAATAGAATTTGTTCTATGTTTCCAAAACTCCGTACGGTGTCGTAAAAGATCATTTTTCAACCTGAAGTATATTGCATGTTGTACAGAAAATCTACGTTGAAAATATAATCAGGATATGTTGGGGTAATAGAGACGTAGTCATATCAAACATACTGGTGCATTATACCGACTACATTCTATCACACGTTGTAACCTGTGAGTTTATTGTAACTGCTTGTATATAGATCTCACCTGCTTCGTAATGGAAAGTATCATGTTCTTGATTTAACAGGCGTGGTTATTTTTAGTTAATTACTCAACTATGCAAAATTTTTATTGTAACTGATTTACAAAGCACTTATCACATTCATCTTTTTACCATCTTCCGAATTCATACTATGTACATTTCTCTGCTGCATGGCCAAAGTCAAATAATAAACATCATACTTATAATGTTTTTCCTTCTTTTATATTATTAGACGAAGTATTACTTCGTTTTCAAATTTTAAAACCACAGTCCTCTCTAAAAATGTATAGCAGTTGCAATCCAAGGTACATTTATAAATTTTCAGTACGTTTTGTGTATATAAATATTTTGATAACATACATTTAATAATTACAATAATGATTTAGTGGTCCACACATATTTGACAACTTTCAAGGTAATTTTAAAATAATTTACGATACTTGGTATGGTGTGCGTCATACTTTTAAATAAAATGATATGTGTCATATGTATACACATAACAAAACATGAAAGGTAAAAAATGTATATTTCATTAAACATATTTTGATCTCATTAAACATATATATTTTTATAGAAAATACACATTCAATATTTCTTCATTTTGGAACCTACTTTCATGTGTCCGTTCTTCTATTACAATTCATATCAAGAATCAGTTGGTTCTGCATTATCACCTTCATTTTCTCCAGAAGGTACTTCATTTGATGTTGGATTTGCATCATCTGTCGTAGATCCCGCTGTGGAAGAAGGGGGTATATCAATTTGTCTTTTTTCAATACTAAAATTAACCAAAGATTGCGTGCTTCCCCGGATAGCGGTTTGAATCTCGCTGTCCAGATTACTAACATATAAACCAGATATATGTCCAACATGTTATAATGATTCATGCATATTTAATAATGCATCGCTGTACGTTCCGAGGAGAACATTTGATTGTTCCAATTGCGCATTCCGATCCGTAAAACTTTCCTCTGTTTGTCCTACTCTCGTTGTTAGTGTAGCTATTTCGGTTCTGTCTTTCTCACGACGCATTTCGCATTCCTTCAATTATGCTGAGACATCTTTATAATTTCGTTCCATATTAGCAATCGTTTCTTGTAGTTCTTTTTTATTACTTTCCAGCTTATTTGTTCTACCCTACATCGATAACCATATACGGATTTGATTGAAACATTCTTCCACACTTTCAAGAATTTTAAACTGAAATTCCCTGACAGGTGGTTGAGGGATGTAGACAATTCGCTGTTACCACCCGTCTTTATCATTATATACATCATCTTTCATTGCCTCGTCAATTAGATTCATATCCCCCTGCGATACAATTTCCATTGCTGGATGTTCGAGATCCGGTTGAATATAATTCATCTCAACCAATTTATCTACAACTCTCACCATATAGGTTTCCATCTACATACGCTGCACATCTCCTTTTATTGGTATCACAACAGGAGGAAATATCCTAACGGACCATACTGTTGCCATATATTGAATAATGTAAAATTTCCGTTCGTCACGTTTCGGCAAATTGAATATTTCATCAGTTTCCCAATTATGACATGTAAATGGGTACAACATTTCCTTCTTGAGCTTGTTTCAGTCTACTTCTTGTTATCTTTCAATTTCCAGTAATACCTTTTTCAGATCATAATCACAACTGTAATACTTTTCAATTAGAAACAGATCGGCGCAATAACTTATCAATATTCCCGAAAGGGAAGTCGATATTTCAAGACCGTCACTGGCCATAAAACGTGGATCTTTCTGTTTAGTAGCACCAATTACGTACCGGCAACAATGTAGAAAAGAACCAATAAGCAGTTGAACTGCTTCCTGCTTTATAACCTGATGATACATCGCTTAAAAAGATCGTTTCCATATAGAAATGGATCTAGATTATGTGTCGGTAACAGCGGTGATGGTTCAAAAACAATCACAGACTATTCCATTGTTTCTACTGCATACGATACAAGCATGTAATAACGTTGACGATCGGCTGTGGCATAGAAAACGTACTTATATCATGCCATCCTAACATTATTGTAATGATATCTGAACATGAACGTGATGGATTTGATTTTCTCCAAACCTTTGTGCGACGTCTCAGTCGTGTCTCAAACGCTTCATCCTCTTCCCAACATTCCCTCTTGTAGAATATGTACCAATTCGGAACTGGAAGAGGCAAAATAGTTGGAATGTTTTCTAAACTTTCCCATGTTTCCGTACGGCGTTGAATTTCATGACATATTTTCACAGCCCTTGTCTGATAAGTTACCTCTCCTGGACACAGTTCCCAGATTTTTTCTACAGATTTAACGGCAATACACCGCAACGCATTCGCTCCCATATGTGCCCATTTTTGAACAACTGTGTTGCCTAGATTCCTCAATCCCTCTGCTATCATTATTCGAATTACTACCAGTACCGGTTGGGACATCAGTCATAACTTCATACCATAAACCGTCAAACAACCTGTTCCGTTTACATTTCACAATGTACTGGTTTACATTAAAAGTGGGTCTTTACCTTCTTTCGTCTCCAGTACGTTTATAGCGATGGTCGTTTACCAAATTCGTGTCAGCCAGTTGTTGTTTAGAACCTTCAAGATGTCCATAATGGATCCTCAAGTATTACTATTGTAGGACACTTCTTCTCCGCTAAAGCATATTCCGTTGCCTGCAATTCTGTATTTAGATCCGTTGACGTTACATATGGTCTTGCTATGGCTGTGGTGTTCATTGTATGGTTGCATATTCTTGGAATTAATGTTGGAAAATAAACATGCGGCAAAGCAGCCCGTCTACTTTTGCCGTTCCTGTCTGACATCTATTTTACTTGTCGTAGATGTGATTTGATGATGATATAATTGTAACATTTTTGTTTAGTTCCCACTTTACTTTGAAACGTGGACTTTTGTAGATACTTGAGTTGTTAAATACTTCTTTTTCGTTTCATTTTTTCCCAATCAAGACTTGTTCTATCCCGCTTTATTGTACCATATATATGATTCTTTTCTTATTTCTTCAAATTTCTTTATACATCTGGTCATATTAAATGTTATTCATTTTTATTATTGACCATTATACAGTTTATCACTGCATTCAATTGCTTCACAATTTTATTCTTCTATTCCGAATTCTGTTGTTACAACGTATCCTCTCTTGTATATACTCTTTCCTCACGATAGCAAAGACCGTTTATTTCATTACAAATAGAGTGAACATCTCACCGTTAACGGTATGTCTACTCTACTGCTGCCCGTAACTCGTAAATATTTGAAATATTCCAGTTTGACCTTCCCTTCTCTGCAGTTTTCTTGATAAATGTTTACGTCGTCATATATTCTCTCTATATCTCCATAGGTATACATGTCCCTTTATTATTTAAAGAACATACACGAACCATTACCTGTCAACGTAACATTATTCTATAAATCTACCTCCAACAATATACGTTCATTTTCATCCATTAAATGACTTTTACTATTTTCACGTTCGTCTTCTTCTACACACATATGTCGACCAACATTTACTTCTTTTCAAACAGTTTCCTTTCATTTTCCGACTGGTTGAATTTCTCCTCTTCCTCAAACAACTCCTTCAATGTACTTTCCACATGTATTGCATTCGTCGTTTCGTTTTTAATACGTATCATGACATTATTCATAATCACACAAGCTTCTTCAATTGAATCGCAGACATGATCATTTTCATTCCCGACTCTTTGAAAAACAAGACTATACTTCTTCTTGATGTTATATAAAAATTATTTCATAGCCTTCCGTACCGTATTATGACTTTAATTATATATGAAATCATTTGGTTTCTATTCATTTTCTGTGTTTTCAATGAAGATTGGTCATCGTGGATAACTTCCATCCACAATAAAGTATAATAAATGATGTGTGATGCCTGCGTATTTTACATTATAACCCTTGTCTAAGTAATGGATCAAATCCGTACGGAATATTTCTCGAAGCAACAGTGAAAATTTCAAGGGTTCAGCGTCTCCAGCACCAACTTTCGGCAGACTCTACCAACTCCAACAATACTTTTCATGGTCAACCCAACATTCCACATTTTTCAAATTTTCAGTTCCTTCAATATGAGAACCGGTTCCAATATCAAATGTCCCAGGTGCAGATTTTATTTTATAACAATGAAGAAAGCAAATTGAAACAGGAAAATTTTTTTTGACAAAATGGTTTTAGTATCTTCTCCTTCTACATACGGCACAGTCTTCTATTCAATAAATGCTTTCCGTATAACTCGCTAATTGTTCTACAAAATTTAATTACATACGAGTGAACATCTTTCACTTCCAATTTGGTATACTCTCCCATAACGTACAGTCCAGATCTTATTTCCGGAAGTGTACATAGTATGCGCATCTCTACTGTTGGTTTATTTTCCGTTTCTGTTCTGGTAAAAAGACCCCATGCATCTGGTCTACTGTTCATGGAGTCTATCTTCATTTTTTTGAAAAAGTATTTCGAGACATTGAACATGTTCTGAAACGTCCAATCGGTGCACACATCCGAGCTCAATATGTAATTGACCATTTTGTTTGACATAGAATTACAATCACTTTCCATAGTATTATCCAAAGTAGTGTCACCTTGCATCTCCACCTCAATATCTCCTTTCGCTTCAATTTGATTTAATATACCTATTTGAGTAATGGTTCTTGTTGTCGTTATAGTTGAATTATTACTTTGATTGTCTTCAGTTTTCGGTTGTACTTCCTCTGTATCGCTTTCAGACCAACATTGGCTGAATCACTTGCAACATGCGCCTTTGACACCGCTGTCAAGCCACTATTCATAGATATTTCTCTATTTTTGAAGCCAATTTTGCATCTATGTTCCCTACTCCGTGCAGCAAAATTCTTTCAACCTCTTCCAAAATGGAACGACGTTCCACGATATCAAAATTGGTTGCCGTTCCTTTCCAAAAAAGTAGTAATGTCTTTTTCACGCCCAATCATATTTCTTTTTGTTTCATACGCATTTACAGGCACTGTATACGTATCAACAGTTTCTCTGTACATCTCCACATTATCATTGTCATCGAAATGACATTCCACTTTACATTTTCATGTTCTCTGCATTACACGTATTTTTCTTGAATCATTCTATCCTCTCCATTCAAAAATACAGTACACTACCTGTCCCGTAATTGTATTTAATATTTTTAAACATACACATTTCGTTTCTGTATTTGTGTTAAAAGTGATGTTACAGTATACGACGGGTGTAGGGTGGCAATAAATAAGGGGTACAACTAGTGTATTATGATGATTCGTCATACGCGGTCCATTCAATCTACTATAAAAACAAGTGAAATAATCGTAATATTTCAACCCGGCCTGCTCATCTCACATTCCATCGAACCTGACACTATTCCATATAAGTGCCGAACGATAGACATAAGATGGGCGAGAAAACGTAGGAATTTGGAGTCGAGTTAACTTGAAGGGCAATTCATGTTGATGATTGAAAATGTATTTTTCAGGTTATAATTGCCTGACTTAAATTAGTCAGGAATTATAACCAGAGACCGTCTAATTATGTATGACCTTTCAGTTGCGTGCTAACTTTCTTCCGAAAGTTAGTACAAGTACCATGACTATTTGCCTCCTTTTTGCTCACATGAATAAAACGACCATCACATTACTTATTAAGTAAATCATTGCAACTTCATAAGTCTCAAGTGCGATTTTCCTTGACAATCACGATTCGTGGCAAAATCTAGCTATCGTTAAATCCTTAACGGGTCAAGTACAATAATACTTTACATCCTTTTCTGTGCGGCCATTTCGATATATATCAGCTTCATCTAAGCTTCAATATTCATCGATAACCGAACAGCAAAAAGGTAAAGACTTCAGTCTTTCAATCAACCCTCAGAGCAAAAACAAACAGTAAAGCGAATCATCGAAAACGAACAATCAAAAGCGAAAACAACAATTGAAGCATCCCTACGAGCGTGTGCGAGCTCCAATCACCGTAAGTAATGTCGTAAAATCATGAGCAACCAAACAGCCCACGGCTGAGCGACACATTGCCCATGAGCAATATCACAAGCTCGGCAGAATCAACGTCCCCAGTAGATCGTAGAATTGTCGAAATACAATCCGGGGAAACCGCAACCGATAAACAAATTGCGTCTCGAAACTCATCTCTGACCATATTGCGATCAATAAATAGCAAAATACCGAACGTAGCATCAATCGTAGAAACATTCATCGACGTAGTGTAAACAGATAAAACGGGCAACGATTTGCACGTTGAGTTACTACAACATGTCGACGCAGCAAACTTCATCTCAGAGCAATTCCAACGCCATACGACAGTCCACAGGAGACTCAGATCAGTGCTTCAGCACCTCGGCGTTGATTGCGCTACTGATAAAGTCCGAAACAACACCCCAGTAGGAATAAAATTGATACATTCAATTTGGAAAAGCAACGCACAACCAATAGTAGATAGATACATATATATACAGAGGTATCTACAAACCAAAAGAGCAGAAGTACCTTCAATAAAAAGTCGGCCAGATCAAACATCCACGTCTCACATTCCTCAACAAAATACTGATATTGACAAAAATTCGAACAACCATAATAATATTCAACTGAATCCACAAAATTCAAACAACATTCCCACAACCGGTGCAATTTCATGTCTCATCTCCAATGATGATGCAGAAATAAATGCAGCGGCAATGGCACAACAACGCTCAACAAAACCAGCAATATTTAAACAAGCAACATTTAAATCAGCATTTCAACCAATAGAACCCTCAGTTTCATCAACCATTGCCTAATCTCATCCATCATCTGCCCTTCAACGGATCAAAGGCCATTCCAACATAATAATTCACATCCAAATGCAAATCAGACCTCACAGTTAGCTTTGATGAAGCAAGTAAGTTTGCTCGAAAAAGAGGTGTCTGATTTGCAAATAAGGTCATCATCGACAAATTCAAACGGCAGCAAAGATAAGAGCAGACGATCAAAGCGCTCTCGCAAAACATCTAGAAAAAACAATAAAAACAACCAACAACAGCGCAGGACTTCAGAGTGCAACCTGTTATGCAATCAACAAACAACTCAAGCGATTTAACATCTTCATCTGAATCATCATCTCCATCAACCTCCTCGACGTCATCACCATCCATGAACTCAGTCAAAAAACCTCCCATGCCCACTGTTGGTCAATTTTTTCATCCAGACAGGGTGAATAATATCGCCAACATGAACCATTTTAATCAGTTCGAGTTCAATCTGGAGGGTGAAAACGGTAAACAGCAAACTGAGTTCAATAAAAGTAGGAACAGTCAATCAATTCCAGCAGACATGAGAGTGAACGATAATTAGGACCAGTCACAGCGCAGATTCTACCATAACAGCAATCGGGGACTTCAATCAGTCCAGCATGAACAACACAATCAACGTCCCAACTACCAGATTTACCAAGTATTCAAAATTTGCAAATCGACACTTACAATTTACAGCCGCAACAGCAAGAATCATTCAACGGCGCCATAGAAAAAAGCTGGATTGAGCATAAAAATTATTTTATAGCTCTATGTGAGCATCCCGCCATCACTAAAATTAACCTACTCAAAATTTTAAAGCACACCCTCAAGGGTAATGCACCTTCTCATTATCGAGCGCTGGTACTAGAAGGCAACAATTGGGACGATCTGTGTAAACCGTTTGAACAAGTATTCCTCTCGAGTGACAATCGTGAGGAAGTTTCGGAAATGTTAGCTCAGTTGAACATTGAAGAGTTTAAAGTGGATGGAAAATCAGAGGGGCAAGCTCTTCAAAGCCTAATAAAAACAATTCAAGATCTCATCCTAGTGGCCGCAATTCGTGACAACGACGAAATGACCAAGTTCAACTACTTGATCAAGACGGTGGGAAATTATTAACGGCCTTCTTTTTCTCAGTTTAATATAAACGTTCCCTACAACTTCATTGAATTAGGTCGAAAGATGTATAAATCAATCAGAATATTCAGCACAACGAGATCAGCATCTTCGTCAGGTATAACTTCTTCTCTTGCGAAGATTCACAAGATCAATTATACAAACAATAATGACGAGTACAGCATCTATTTAGCATCAGGGGGTGACTATTCCTCTGATAGCTCGATGGAGGACAGAAATCAGCGTGTCTCTATAAATTTTGCAGGTCAGCAAAGATTCTAGAAAAAAGGTAATTCATTCAATAACAGTAGATTCAGGTGTGACAACAGGATTAATTATCAACAGAAAGAAGGAGGACGATATCAAGGTAATCACAAGAGTAGTGGAATAGCATACATATTATGCTTTAACTGTGATAGGCCCGGCCAGTACCATTATCATTTCCTACTACCCAAGGACAAGTAGAAGGTTCAATGCAAGGCTACAGAAATTTCGAAGCAGTATGGAGTCAAAAAAGTTCTTTCCAAAATCCATCTGGAAGACCTACTGGGTTCAGGACTATCCCAAGGGATGATCATAGCGATATACGTAACGGAGAAACCTGATATGACGCAAAACATCCCGGTGCAGAAATCAAGTCAACATCAAGAGCAACAAACACCATCTCTTCTAAATCATACAGCATCATTCGTATCAAACTCTCAGCTTCACCCATCCACTACTACATTCAACACTGACCAGTACGATTGTTTTTCATAGCACCGTCAACTAATTACCCTAATTCAGCAACTGATCGATCAGTAAAGAAACTGACTATGGATATACAACAATCTTTAAAAGGTCATCAGCGACTTCAGCTCAGCCTATGAAAACATACAGTGTGATGTGAACCAAACCCAAAAAATCCTTTTTAGGTTTATGTTCCGATTCAGGTGCAGCAGTTTCAACTGTAGGTATTCAGCAACTCGAAGCATATTGTAGAAAATTCCAAGTGAAGTTCACGCTACAGGATGAAAAGGCGGCGTTTTTATTCGGTGAAACAATTCAATCCAGTTGTGGGGTATTCACCGCCCACATGCCGCTATTACACATCTCATTTCAAGAGATACAGCTTTCTGTAGTCAAGATCAACATCCTTCTGCTAGTGGGGTTAAATGTGTTTAGAAGACATCATCTAATTCTACATTACGATATCAACATTCTTCGATGCACAAACCCGCGGTGGTAAATACCGTTCACATTCGTCGATCATCACTCCTTCATTATCACATCTGAAAAAGAGATATTATTTAAAAGAAAAGAGCTCTACAAGTTGCATACTCAATTCGCACACCCCACCACTGAGCAG
The DNA here is from genome assembly GCA_032358235.1 of Odonthalia washingtoniensis. Classification (NCBI taxonomy): domain Eukaryota; phylum Rhodophyta; class Florideophyceae; order Ceramiales; family Rhodomelaceae; genus Odonthalia; species Odonthalia washingtoniensis. The sequence continues at coordinate 15,117 of JAULBU010010323.1, forward strand.
CCATTTCAGACATTAAAGAGGGCCGACCCCAATGTCTCAACTCCATGAGAAAGGTACTCGACGAAATTGTCGCGGCATGCGTTCTGTGCAGCGAATTTCATTCCTCTCCATTCAGATTTCGAGCCTCACTCCCTCCTGATAAGAACGTATTTAATCAGGGTTTAGTTATCAATCTCATGTGGTTGAATGGAAAACCAGTATTGCATGTGGTGGACAGGCATACTGGTTACCAGGATGTAGTTTTTACTCATGACAAGACTTCTGAAAGCCTCTGGGATCACTTTCTACAGTTCTGGGTAACAATTTACTCAGGCTACGCGCTCTGGACAAGATTGGATCAAGAGAAAAAATTTCTTTCAGACCATTTACATTCATCTGCGGACGTTCAAGAACTATAATTTCAGTTCAGTGGCGTGGAAATCCAGAACTCAATTGGGTCTGGTGAATTATACCACCACCCACTGAGACGCATCTACCTAAAGCTCAAAGCGCAACACACATCATTAGATGATTATTTCGTTCTGTGGCTTTCAATTAAGGCGAGCAATGATACATATGGTCCGTTAGGCCTGTCTCCCTCAATTATTGTATATGGAATTCCTCCTGTCGTACTCATTCAAGTATACAGGGAGGATAGCAAGCTATGGGCAGTTCCGTTTAACATTCAAACAATTGAGAAGAAGATTGCATGGATCACCGATGGTACCACAGTGAAGCCTTTTAGCATGACGTGCGTCATTTCAGCCATATTCAGAGGCAATGATAGGGATTTAGTGTTGGATAATTTGCAGATGACTGAGCCTGCTGAGTTGTTTTATTAACGTCCCGATAATCAGGACGGTGGAAATTATATAAGAAAGAAAAATAAAATTATTTTGCTACATCTCACAGTGGAGTTCGCACAATAAAGTAGTTCATAGTATCTGTAAGGAAGCTGTAAGCTGTATACTGTATGTATATTTACACTGCTTACACTGTATTCAACTGTATTCGCTCTATTTACAGTTCTTGCACTATATTCCACTGTATTCCGCGAACTGGGCAACGGTTTGATTCCAAACCAAGGAAATCGGTACCGTTCATGTTTTCTGGAATGGAAGTAGCGAAGAAGAACGACGTCTTTAATATCCATCAGTGACAATAAATTGGTAAAATAAACCAATTATCATCAGCTTCAACGTTCAACTCATTTCGCTCACTGAGACATCAGCTCGCCTGGCTCTCAAATTGTCTACCCGATGTCGTCACTGGAGCAAATATCCTTTCACAAGTAACTGAGTAGAAGTTCGAAAAGTCACATGTGGAAGAGATAAACCGTATCGTAAAACATTTACAATCCCGGCCATCATTGGGACTTCTTTTTCCGCAGCTCCATCTTATCTCAGTACGGATGATTGTATTTGCGGACGATTCGTTCGCGAACACTGACGACCTATCATCCCAAATCGGGTTTATCGTATTTTTTTTCATGATGCATCTGGAAAGGCAAACTGCATTGATTATAGTAGTAGAAAGTCGAGAAGAGTAGTAAGATCAGTACTGGGTAGCGAAATATTAGCATTAACGGACGCAGTGGACGTTGCAATTCTCATCACATTCGACCTACAGCGACTACTGAAGCAACACATCACCCTACGAACTTTAACAAACTCGTCATCTTCATTTGATGTTACTACAAAATCATCAACTACAACTGAGAATCGTCTTATGATTGATATAAGCGCGGCAAGGCAATCGTTTCAAAGGTAAGATGTTATCTAGATCGGTTGGATTCGTCTCCAAAGCAACTTGGCCGACTCCCTCACCAAGTTTGAGTCCGGTGAGTGATTAATGTATTTTATGAACACCGGGACGCTTAGTTAGGAGGTGGAAAAGTTGCCATTAGGCAGTCCACTGGAACTACTGATTACATTGTAGGTTCGACTCGAGCAATCATCCTCCTAATAATTGGCTGGTAAATACGGAAGACAAATACAATGCTATTCACGATAACTCTTGTAAATAGCCAGAATGCTGCGAAACTAAAATAGAGAGAGTGTGTTAAAAGTGGTGTTACAGTATACGACTAGTTAAGGGTGTCTCATACAATGGCAATAAATAAGGGGTACAAGTACTGCATTATGATAATGCGTCATACGCGGTCCATTTAATCTACTGCAGAAACAAGTGAAATAATCGTAATATTTCAACCCGGCCTGCTCATATCACATTCCATCGAACCTGACACTATTCCATATAAGTGCCAAACGATAGACATAAGATGGGCGAGAAAACGTAGGAATTTGGAGTCGAATTAACTTGAAGGTCAATTCATGCTGATGACTGCAATTATATTTTTCAGGTTATAATTGCCTGGCTTAAACTAGTCAGGAATTGTAAACAGAGACCGTCTAATTAGGTATGACCTTTCAGTTGTATGCTATCTTTCTTCCAAAAGTTAGTACAAGTACCATGACTATTTGCCTCCTTTTTTCTCACATGAATAAAACGACCACCACATTAGGTCATTACTACTTATGCGCTCAGTTTGACTTTCTCAGTTCGGAACTGAGCAACTATATATCTCGAATAAAGTACTTTTGTACGGATGTTTTTATTCGTGAGGTACAGACAAGTGCGCAGTTCGGTGCTGAGTTTTTCTAAAAACTGAGCAGCGAACTGTGCACATCATATGTAGAGGGTTCAAAAAAATATAAAATAAGGTGATAATTATGGTCCGATGAATAATCTCGAAAAGGAAGAGGATCCTTATGTAACTATCATGTTGACAGATTGTGGCGGGAGTCGGAGGAAACATGTAAACAGAACGTACGTCGGCTGTAATGCATAGGCAACGGATAGGTTTTTCCCAATTTTTCAGTCCGGAATATAGTAGTATTGTCAAAATAGAAATGGTACGTTACCCTGTGACATATGGAGGAATAGAACAGATGTGACGACGGCTGGTGGTTCCATCGATACATCCTCATCCGTACCGGTTTAAACTTCCTGAATTGCGGTTGCCGCAGCGGTTTAGTGGAACTATCTTAGCAAAACCACCGAACAGATACGATAATTTCTTTTTCTCTACAATGGACCAACTAACGATAATGGCGTTATGTCAATTTTGGATCAAGAAATATTCTCTGATCTGTTTATTCCGAATCGGTAAATTAACGCGCAACATTTTCCTGTGTCTGATTATGAGCGTACAGGTACGAGAAAGCGGTTGATCGGTTGACAGGGGCCTGTTTGGACAGAGGAAACAATGGAAAGTGCAGATTGTTGGTAGAAGGAAATTGAAAATGTGATTCTGAGAGAAACGCAGGACATTGCCGACAACGGGGAAACGGATGGAGAAAACCGTTTCGGTGATCGTACAATAAAGTTGACGAGAATTTTAATGGAAAGCGAATCGCAACTATGGGACCGGCCTGAAAAACATAACAATTTACTGGGAAATGATAAAAAAATGCAATGGGACCGTAGCGGATTATAGCTAGGATAATAGATTGCATGAGAACAGCACTCCCGGTGGCGGGACAAAAATTAAAGAAGCAGAAAGGATCGTGAATGTGAAAATAGAAGGAACCAAAGGCGTTTTTATTTCGACGAGATCTGTAGCAACGGACCTTGTCATAGCACAGAAATAATACCAATAGGAAAGAACATAGACTTCAGTTTGGATGAGAATTAAAAGCAATCTGTCGAACGGGACGAACATACACCGATTGGTGGGAACCCTGGTAATGTAGAACGGAAAAAAGAAATATTAAGTGGAACGATGAATGTGTCATCGGAGGACGACATGAAAAGCAATAGGAACATAATAAACCGATTTGATGGAGAGGAAATGTTTAGTCTGTCATATCCAGGAAGAGATAGGTCTGCAATTCAGACGAAAAAAGAAAATGTACTTTTAATGGATGAAAGGGCCAGGAAGGAAGCTAAAACGACACCAATACCTGTTACGGAAGCAAATATAAATGTTGCAGAGTTAAACGAAACAGGTTTGAAACAGATAGATGATGGCTCGGTATGCATATGGGATGAATCCAATAACGGTGGTAGTTATGCAGGAGAGGGAATGCAGAGCGACGAAATTGATGTGAGAACTGTACAGAACTATATTCCCAAAATGGTACATAGAAAAGCCATGAATAACTGTATAGGAATTTCCAATGGTACAACGGTCCCGGATGAAGGTGGGGGGTATTTTGGTGAAGGTAAGATGGGACCGTGCAAGGAAGTGAGGAAGGTGAACATGGGCAGACCAAGAGGTTCAAAGAACCGCGAGAAAAGGAATTTTCCAGAAACTGATGACAAGAAGAGTGGACAGCGGTGGATGGCAAAGGAAGGTCTAGTACTTTCCCAAGCGAGGGCATCCAAAACTCAGAAACTTGTCCAAACGGACGATACATTATGGAGTGGAATAGAGAAGTTTTGTACTGAGGTACATAGGATGAATCGGTCAAAAGCTTCCATTCGGTGTAAATGGACTTCATCGTTTGCAACTTAATTTCAACTTTGGAATTCATGCTATATGCAAGTATTGGCGATGACCTTTACTGGAAATGAGCAAAAACAGGCACTTGTAAAAATGGCACATTCGATCTACCAAAGTTGGAGAAGGAATATAACCCAGGATTTGGTATTACGTTTCGGTATGTTGAGGCAGCCGAGTTTCTGTCAAAATGTCTGAAATTCGGTAAGGTTGACGAAAATGGTGGGGTTAAAATACCGCGTAGGACTGAGCTAAAAACGTTAATGGCACCGGTGGGGAGTCGAATGGGAGCGGAAGAAGAACCATCCATGCAGTATGGTAACGGTAGTCCAGTGACAAGAACAACAGTAACACAGAATAGAAATGGATCAAGAACAACAGTAACACGGAATCAAAATTAATACAGGGATATGGGACGGGTTACAGATTTTGATGACATTCCCATGAATACTGGTACTATAGAAAAATGACCGGTACGAATGGTAGTGTAGTAAATTTCACTCCAAGAACAGATGTCATGGGATTAACGGATGTGGAAGATATTATTACGACTGGGACAGATAGAGCTACTGAGATAAGTGGTGATCGAAGTGGTGAGTAAAGTCCGTACGGTGTCAAGTCCATTAAAAAGAAGGAAACTGGTAGGAAGGATTACTACAACATGAAAAAATCATTAAATGGAATCGGTATGGAAATGAGACGTGCGAATGATGAGATCTCTGAATTCAACCGGGAACAAAAAAAAATGGAAGTATCAAACGAATGTGTGTAGCTCTACAGTTTCTACCGAAAGGAATTGAGGCGTATGACAATCTTTTCAAGTTGATAACGAAGGAAAGTATGCTAGAAGTTGAGTAAGTGGCCGATCTTATTTGTTTGCGAATCTATTGGAAGGTTGTGGGAACATGACATATGTCATCTTTGCTGTTTGAAACAACTAGGTGGCAGCTGTTACGTGTTTTTGTGCCAATTGGAAATTGATGCTATCATAATAAATAAGAAAATTTTCATCTTAACCAACCGAGAAAAAAATACGTTTTGATTGTTTAATATGTCCATTTTCATGTAGATTCATTTGTTGAAAATATATCACATACCGTTCGGAAGAGAGATATGTTATCTGTAGTTATAATTTCTTGCTACATGTTTCTGCCGTCTATTATTGGCAAGTAGTCATTCGCAAGCATGTCAATAATTATGAAGATGTAAAAGGCACTGGGAAATTTTTTTTTTTAAAAATACATTTTCTGTATTCTTTTCTACCTGTATTTGACGGAAAATTATATCTTAATTGCAACGGGTACGGTCGACAATGAAACGGAAATGAAGAAATATAATTCAATCCTTACATTTTTTAAACACCGAAAGAAATCATATGTTATAAACACCAAATGGAATGAAAAGACAAATCAGAATTGGACTTTTTATTCCATTTATCATATAACTTGCGGACCTTTCAGAATTTTGAATGTGGAAGGTCGATTCAATTGACTGATGAAGGTAGAAGTTCTTTGTTAAGATGAATAAGGTCTTTCTGTAGTCTAAAATGTTCGTCCGGATCGGTAAAGCGAATATCACGCAACATCAACCGTTCAGCTTCATCATCAACACTTGTCCTGACATGTCTTCTACATTCAGTGATATTACGATCCATTTCAACTTCTGCCTGGGTTGCATTTGCGTGTTCTATTTGCAATAGTGTGTTTAGAACCGTTGTGGTAACAACGCAACCTTCCTTTTGGACAAACTGGTTCATACGAATTAAAATGTTGTGTATTATTACACAAATATTTGATATCCTAATGGTTTCGTTGAGTTCCCATCGACGGTTCTCTCTTCGCAATATTTCGAAGCGAGACTGCAGAATCCCAAACAATCGCTCCACATCCTTCCTTACAGACTCTTGGTTAAATGAATAGTTTCGGACGTCTGGATCGTCTGTTTCACCCATTGGTATTGCGAACAGAGGCCAGTGGGAGTGTATTCCATCTGCAATTAGGTGAAGAATGTGATGTGGTGTTCCATTATGACCAATATTGAATCCTTCCGTAATGGTTATACAAAAGTGTGAAGATAATATGCTCTTGAAAAGTGGGGATAACCACGGCCAGCAATACAAACTGTAATAGCACCAACCCTCACATTGCACAGTGGCACTTTTTGAATCCCCGCTGTTCAAGTATTGTCCTTTTGAGGTAGCTGGGCAGTTTTTCCATGTGTATTTCATGCAGTCCACAGACCCTATACATCCTGGGAATCCAACTTTCTCGTACTCATTCTGAATATCCTTCATTTCCGAAACGGATGGGAATCTATTGAAAAATCGACCACCATGTATCTCCATTATGTCGATGCAAAATTGCCAAAAGTATTTCCGAACGGACTCCTCAGAGATGTATACTGCATCATTGAAACTATCAGATGATGTACCTGTGCTGAGAATTCAGAGACATGACAGAATTTTCAAATAAGTTGGAATACATTTATAACTAATTCCATTTGTCCGTTGTTTCCAGAATTCCAATCGGTGCGCCAATAAGTCGGAGCGCAGTTGAAAGTATAGAACTTGAGGAACTTAGAACAGACGGCTGAATTTATAATCTGGAAATGTCGGATTAACATCAACGTAATCCTTAAGCCATGTCAATTTGCCTCTTTGGAAATTCTGTGATCCAGCCACCCTCCCCATTTGGCCACTATTTTCTGCAATATCCGATTGGTTTGTATTCATTATCATCTGGATAGCACCAAACGCCACATTATTTTGTTGCTGCAAACTTAGCAACATTACTTTCATTTTCGTTGTTCTCTTCTTATTATTTTCCATCAAATATTTTATATGGGCCGACATCATATTCCGAACTGGTTTCAATAGATATATGTTTTTGCAGTTATGGTATTACGAAACTTGTAAATCACATAGAGATGTTTACATGATTGTAAAACACACAAAAGTATTGTGATTCGAGATCGGAAGGACTTCTGAAAAAAAAGAAACTGCCCAGAAACTGTTCCGTAACACAATAACTCAACGATTACTATAACAGGTGTACTGTAACGAAATTTTATCATTTGTTGGATGGAATTGTAGAAGATAGTAATCGACAGTATATTAAAAAAAGTGTGGAGATTAATTGAATACGTCAACTTTGTATATCATAATGAAATGCCATGATCCGCGTTATATTGTATATATTTACGAAAAAGCAGTTTGCGGCTATGATATTACCATTATGAACAACTACGCAGCAGCATTCTATACCAAGCCTACGATCAGGTATACCAAAAGCTCTTGCAGATTTAACAGAAGGGTGGCCCATGATAGCTCTTTCAATTCCATCCAAATAAATATTCAAAGTTTCCTTTAAATCATCACCATCACTACTTGACTGTTTACGTAATAATGCAGCATGTGCATCAGCTACTAATTTTGTAGCTATTGTAGCTTCAGGTGCCACTGTTATAGTTAATGTTGCATCGCGACTTGATTTTGATTCACATGCAGATGTTCGACGTACTTCTCTTCACAATTCTTCAACAGGTAATGTTATTGGTATTCGTTTAGGTTGATTTCTGCTTATTGAAGTTATTGTAGATATACATTTCTGCGTTACTGGTAGTTGCAGTTTTTGTGATGATTAGCAATAATTCCTGAACATTTTCCAGTTATAATCGAGTTCCTTTTTCTATGACTACAGCTAAACACTTTTGATTCTTTTCAATCATGCTTAATCCACCTAACATTTCTTCATATAATGCTCCACTACATGAACTTTGATCTAACTTTCCTGTCGAAATGTGCAACTTGCGTGTCGGTGAATTGAAGAGTCAGATCGATTGTGAGAGTTGGTTATGAGTTTTTGAGGAGGAGATACGATTGATGCCTGATTTTGAAGATAACTGCATGTGGAAGGGCTAGAAGTTTAGAGGAAACTTCAAATAGATTAATTTAGTGGATTGGATCGAATGATGTGTTTGCAGTATTTTATGGTTCAGAGTGGTGGTTGTCCGGAATGTAGATGGATTAAAACGAAGGAAGGTTAATTTTATAGAAGAGATAGGGAGAGGGGTAAGGCGGAAAGTAACGAAGACGCTTTGTGAGTGTAAGACGCGTTGAAAGGAGCATGGTCGCGTGATTTAGGTATCTGGGGAGTGGCGAAGGATGGGACAAAAGAAAGATGGTTAAATTCTATGATCAAAGCGTCAAAAGAGGGTGGATTTCATTATGCAAAGAAGCAGAAGACGGAATAGAGAAGGATGAAACTGAATGAGAACGAAGAGGAAAAATAAAATGAAAGTACTTACAATGCTTTTTGGTACCATTACCACTTCGATCCAACATATTACTTGTTATTCCATTCAAATCGGTATTACTATACTATTCCCTTGCAACTTTTTCCATTTAATCATTACTCAGGTCTTCTTCAATTGACTGTTCGCAACTATCTTCCCTCTCAGCTTTCACTGCTTCAAAGAGGAAGTACTAGAAGTACTAGAAGTACTAGAAGTACTAGCAGTACTAGAAGAAGTAGAAAATTCAGAAGTACATAAAGCAGATGAAGGAGATGAAGAAGGAGATGCAGGCGAATCAGATATAACTGTGGTTGCTATTGTGTTGAAGTTTGTGTGGAAAAATTTGGA
>JAULBU010010334.1:0-24223 GCA_032358235.1 Odonthalia washingtoniensis
AATAACATTAAATCAAAACCACCACTATCAACTGAAGAGGAAACTATGATGCGAAAAGGCAACTCGAATTTCACCTCAAAACAACGCGCGCAGTCATACCGAAAGGTGGGACTGACGTAGCTAGTTAGGGAACCACCTGAGAACTGGACGCGAACAGGACCGGAAGGACCACAATAATTTTCGTAGAGCCTGGTAATTGGATGTGGAAAGTCGTGTTGAATCGTAAGCAGATAAGGATATAACGACTAAACCGAGCGCCACTCGGCCATCGGAAACAGACAGACTGACAAAAGAAGGTAATAAAGACTTTATTTTAATCCTTGAAAATGAAAAAAAATCAGGACCAAGCGCTGGAGACCGAGCCAGCAGAGCGACGACGACTGGGCTGAATGTAGATAGAAACAATAGTTATTACTGCAATGCTCACAAGTATCACTTCCAGGGACAGCCGAGGATCTGAATTACTGTCCGGTAGAGTGCTAAAACACGCAGGAAGACCAATCGCAAGCCCGGCAAGGAATTTGGAAGAGGTAGAACCAAGAAGAGAAGAATTCCCCATTCCAATAATTATAAATCCACCATCAATCGTAAGTGACGGAGTAGTAGGAATGAGTGGAAACATCTGGACGAAGGAGACGAATGAAAAAGACATTGACCCAGAAGGGAGCCCATTCCGAAATTTTGCAGATGACCCAGACCCCCTGGACTCGATAGCTCGGATGAAAGATCACCAAACCCACTATAAAACATTACGAGAATTCTCAACACTGATTTTTGCATCATACTCGCGAACATCCATGAGGGGTAAATATCTCTGTATCGATTTCATCAGTTCATTTCGACCACACACCATTCGATCACGTACAAAGCCCAAGCTACACGAATTGAACAATTTACTGATGAAAGAAGGAATATAAATCCAGTTGGAAAGAACAAGGTCCCAATACGAAGCAGTTATTGATATTATGCATTGGGGGAGTACATGAACACAAAACCTATTCGCGCAAATTACGGCAAACGAGATCACGGAATCAACGAAGAAAATATAAAGGACAGAGGAGAACCAAATATACCCGATGAGGAAATACCGAATTATGAATTACACATCACCGCCACGAAAGAAGAAGAGGCGACTGCATTTCGGAAATGAAGAGAAGACGGAGACCAAATCAAGCCATAAAGCTCAAGATCCGAATCGGAGGGCGGAGGAAGAGAGCTTGAAGGAGAAGACGAAAGAAGAAAACAAAACCAAGCTCCAAGGAAGGTGAAGGATTACGATAAAATATACGACAGGTCAGGAGTGAAGAATGATGACGAATATAAGGAGCAAAAAGAGAGAGAACGCGGTGTCTACGGGATGGTTTGCGCATTTGCAGGTCAAACTAAGTTTACAGGTAGATATGAGAAAGACCTATATGGTATCCCGAAACCTTTAACACATATAACAAGATGCTCGACCTCACATTGACCCAAAAGAGAAAATCTATCCCAATAATACTCAACGGCTATGCCCTGTCCCTCTTCAATAAGGAAGCAAGGTCAAGTGATACTTTCCACGATGTGGTAGCGTTATTATGAAAATGGTACAACTAAAGGGAGAAGCAGAACAGATTTCTAAGAGAATGGCGACGAATGAGGCTCACTGCAGCTATGGAACTTGAATCCAGCGCATCATATATCATTTTATATTGCACATTCGTGATCAAGATGATGAGCGTCCAGAAGCAGCTGGACCCATCGTATTATGATGACTGCTATCTGCGTGCCCAATTTATGACATCAATTGATATGCCTAGCGTTAAAGATACAATCAAGGACCATGTCCCACGACGCGCCAAACAACTAGTAAACCGCGTCGCAAATAGGCTCAGCGACAGACCATGCGCAGCAGGAACGACATCAGCATACTTATCCAAAACCCAACCCAAACTATACCTCGAACCCATAGAAGCAGAAGCAAATTACACGCTTTGGCATAATTACGGTTGAGACGCAAGATGATAGGTGAAAGAATATGGGAGGCAGTTCAGTGGAGGCGTAAGAACCTTTAATAAAGGTGTTGGTAGGACACATGGGACTTTCAATCCGAGTCATGGATTACAATTGCCACAATGGTTCAGAGGAGGGAAGGGATGTATAGTGTGCGGGAAAAAGGTCACTTGGCAAGTCAGAGACAGTCTGAAACGGAAGTAAAAGAGGCTGTTCGTAAGTTGAAGGAGAAACAATACACAATCAAACTGACGGAAGATGATTCATCTTTCGTGTCAGAAAAGTTTTGCGAAGACGATAAAAACAGCGGAATCGGAGAAGAGATTGAAGGAGAAGATGCGAATGATGAGGAAAGCTACATTGCGTACTTCACTGAAGAAAATTTAATCGATATCCAGGCTTTCATGTCTGACGTAGCCTTCCTATATGGAAGCAAAATAAGAGCCGATAAGGAAACCATGATAGCGACAATGTATTTGACGATAACAGGTGACCACCAAGTCACGTTTAAGGCAGTGAAGATTGCAACGGTGGCAAACCGTAAATCCATAATGTGCATGGCGCAATATGATGCCTATTGTCGAACGGTTGGAATCCGACATGCTATCAAGCCACATTAACGAGGAGTAACTGGCATCGGTTGGAATAAAAAGGAACAGGGACGGTGAAAATCCAAATATCACTTGCAAAGCTTGGCCTAATCATCGACGTAAAATTTCTGTTAATGCCAGAAAGAATACCGACCCTTCTGTGTTTGAATGAAATGATGACCAATGGTCTTGGCATATCCCCACAGAACCATACTATATAATATAGGAGACGATCCCAAAGATCGGAACTGGAGAAATATTGCTTAGTATACCGCTGGTAATAGAAGATATGTGTTATGCACTCTACATGGAGTAATAATTATTGAAGATCCAAAAAGTATTTCGGCATCCAAGTGTCTATGCAACGCGAAAGGTTCTCTGTCGGGTTCAGTGTGATACCTTGGACAAAAAGACGAGATTTACATGAAGAGAATATCTGAAAGTTGAAAGATATGTCGATTCGCTACATCCAATCCACGACGGTTTAAACTAAAGGTAGAAACTGACTATCTAAAGTGCAATTGTCGAGTTCAAATAGATACCATGTTCTTTCGGGGGAGGCCACTCATTCATATGGTAGATCAGGCTACCCACTTTTCAGCTGCTGCTTTCTTGAAGGACCAAACGGCGACGGAAGTATGGTGGACGATTCAAAGCTTGTAAAATTTAGTATACATGGGCTCCTGGATTTCCTTATGGTTGACCAAGGCTCGAACTATGTTTGGAAAGATTCAAGAGGAAATATGGAAGTAAATGGCATTAAGATTGACAAGCAACCGATAAAAAACCCAGAAGCGATTATGACAGTAGAGCGTTTAGACGCGCCGCATCTAGCAGTCTATGAGAGAGTAAAGTCAGACGTCAACACCGAGATGACAGACCAAGAATGTCTCAAGATGGCACCATTGGCTTTTAACGTGACAGTATGACCGGAGGGATTATGCCCCATACTTCTTTTGTTAGTGTCCATGCCAAAACCCGCTAGGACGTCTGCAACTATCACCGAACTGGATCGAGCAAGGGAGATCGACTCGGAGATGAAAGAGGTAGATCTCCAGCAAACAAGACGCAAGATAACATTTGGGTTGAAGCACACAGGCAGACCCAATGCACATGAAGCATCGTCAACTTTACGCGAACTCCTCTCGAAATATCCAATATTAGTATACCTACAAGTGCGGCAGAAATGGGAAGGACCCCATCAAATTGTGGGCATTGACGATAAAACAGTCGTTATCCAAACCCCGAGAGGAAGACTCATATTCAGATCCAACTGAATTCGGCCATGGGTAAAGCCAGATTGGAACGAAAATGCTAGCGCACACGAGGAGGGGACAAGAGATGTGAGTGATCAACCGATAAATGGTTCGAAGACAGGAGAAACGAGAGAAGAAAAAGAGGGAATCTTACAAAATAATACCCACGAAGCTAAACGTCGGGAGCTCTCTACCAGGGATGAGATCACAGAGGAACTTGAACCATACTCAAACGCATTCGAGAACGAAGCAGATAAAAATGAACCTAAGGCAGGAAAGAGCAAAAAAAAGAGAGCGAAAGATCATTTGAATTTGTCGAGTCAAGAAGACAAGAACTAGCGCGGCCTATCAAAAACAAGACATTTGTATCAATAAGAAGAGAGGAAGTACCAGCAGGTCTGCTCATTTCCAGGTCCCGATTCATAGACGAACTAAAACTGGCCGAGAATAGACTTCGTCGCAAGAGCAGGATTGTTGCACAGAATTATAGTGATGAGGGAGCAACTCAAATAGCTACCAAAGCCCCGAAAATTCAACGTTCTTCACAACGTCTTATTATGAGACTAGCAGCATCTATTGAGCAGATGACGACATTCACGCCGGACGTGACCAAAGCGTATTTACAAGGTATCACAGATTTAGAAAGGTATGTATACATATCTGCACTCAAGGAGTTGAAACTGCTCATAGATACGGTATTGAAAGTGGTCTGCCAATTATACGGTATACCATAAAGCGGGTTGCGCTGGTACCTCACGGATTTAGATCACCACATAAACACCTTAGGAATGAGTAGAATAAGATCTGATACTTGCATGTTGATACGCAAAGACGATGACCTGCTTTCTGATATAGTAATAATCCAGGTGGATGACTCCTTCATTATGGGTACTAACGGCTTCCTCCATCAAGAGCAAGAGGTTGTAAAGTGCTTTATCATCAAGCCAAGGGTGCTACTATCAACAAAACCGGCCTTATTTAACAGAGCAGTGTTAGCAGAATTCAAAGATGGTACCATATTAATGAACCAACACGCAAAGATTGAAAAGTTGAAAGCACCAAGTGGCCAGAAAGACTTCGCAAGGGCACTGGCGTTAGAGAAATACATTGGATTATGGACGAAACCAGATCTTTCCACAAATATTCAGTTCGTAGCTTCACTGGAGTCTGCCATGGTCCGAAAAATCGACGCCAGCCGAGAACGCAACGCCAGTGAAAACCATCAAATACTTGAAGGAAACCCAAGACAAGAGACCCATATTACAAAAGCTCGACATACTAACCATTCGACTGGTAATAATAATGGACACATAGCTTTCTAACGCCAAGAAGTTACGCAGCCAGCTGGTTTTTGTCATATTAATGACTGGCGGAAATGGAGCTGCCAACATCGTCCATTACGGCTCAAGCCGGTGCAAAAGAGTTGCGTGATCCATTCTCGATGCGAAAATTCACGCGCTCGTATTGGTATATGATAACGCATTCGTATTTCGCGGCACGCTTGATAAAATACTGGGACGTACCGTAGAAATAGAGGCGTACGTTGATAGCTGTTCGGTATTTGATTTTATCCCGAAAGACGAAAGCACGACCGAGAAATGGTTTAAAATAGACATATTTGCGCTCTGTCAATCATACACACTTGGAGAGTTGATTGGCATATGATGGATACCGGGAAAGTCAAACCCCTCTGACGCACTTACAAAGATATCTCTGTGCACTTCGACGCCGCTGATGGAGCTGATGAATGGTGACAAGATGAAGATGAGTCCCATAGGTTGGTCCTGGATAAAGACTGACATAAACATGATCGAAAAGAAAAATTCTGCCACTGTCGACATTTCGACAAGCACGTTTCGATCACGAAACAACCGAGGAGGATGGAAAAAGGGGGAAAGAGGGGTAAAAAAATATCTATGAAAAGCAGGAAAAGGAGGGAACGACATTAGCGATTCCAGAAAATGACGATGGAGATTCTACACGTATGCTGTACTTTTTGATGTTGTGTATTGAGATATTTTGTCAAAAAAATCACACATATGGCTGACAGTACATACATTTTAGTTTGAGTGACGTCACTTGACACGTTAATGTAATGAGCACACTACTTCTGTAGTCCACCACGTGTACTAACATAGTACGCGACCAATTTCGAGCGCCGTCAACCGATACGTGTGTTTAGCGAACGACGACGGAGAAAACTTCTCATTGATACGCTTATATATTTCGTGGCTGTAATGACGGATGGACAATAAAGAAAACAATACCATTAAATCAAAACCACCACTATCAACAGACAAATTCGACAAAACCAACGAAGGGGCAGGATCAGAAACGACGTTAAAACCGACCGCGTATAGTAGAAATACCAGAGCGAATCTGACTACCAGTAACCCAGCGCATTTCGTGGCTACAGGAGGATCGACAGTGATACCAGGGTCGCAAACACACACGAAAACTATTTATGTCTGTGTTATTTAGTCCCCGGGTCTACTGTACAACATGCCTTAACAGTGAATTAGTAAGGGAACACACGCCACTCACACACACTAATTACGGAGAATAAAAAGGAGAAAAAGAGATAAAAGGGCAAGAGCGAAAGGAGAACAATATGCAAAAACCCAAACGGAAAAGGCTTAACAGGCATTACAAGGAGAAACTAGACAATATCAAAAAAGTGGAGAAGAAGGACTCTGAAGGGAAAAGAGATTAAAAGTTATATCACAAAGAAATAGAAACATAAACAGAGCAAGTGTGAAATACGTCACAGAAAGGCAAGAAAAGGAGGGAATTTAGTACAGATTTTCAAACCATTGCCAATTAAGAAATAGTATCAACAGGCAAAGGAAAAGACTTGTATTCCCTATTTACAAGTGAACGATACTTACACATATATATTCAGTAAAGGAACCTGATAACAAAGGAGGAGAGAAAGGTAAGGGCCACAGTAATTTAGGGAAGGAAGAGTCGGACAATTGAGACGGGCAACACGTACAACGGCACCGTGATCACCACTTGATACGGATAATCGAAGAAGGAAGAAGAACAGGGTGATACTACCAAATGGGTAGAAGAGAGCACCACGACAAAAGAGAAAATAAGAGAGAACCACGACCCAAAAAGAGAGGAAGCCAGTATGTAGACTTTGGTTACACTGAACAGTTATAATTGCCATTATGTCGACAAGTATGACGTTACCAAACACAGACCTCTAGTTAAGAAATATCAAGAAAGAAGGGCTTCAATCTGCACGAAAAAATGAAGTACCTGGCCCAGAGATGCAAATCCTAACTAAGGTTGGGGCCCAAAATCAAAATGAAACCACCGACAGCGGCATCTCCCTCGAAGTCTAACGGAATGATCTTCAACTGAACTAATAAAGAGCTGCCCTAGAAACCTTTATGTTCCAGACTAGGGGAAGAATAGCCAAAAGAAGTACAGTAATTTATCCCAACAACCGACGAGGACAAGTATGATCAACTAAAGGACGATCCAGAACCCCCGACAAGGATTGCAACATAATTGGATTGGGAAGTGTACCAAGGCAACTTTGAAAGACTCAAAGAAGATGATAGAATCCTATAGAGAAACGAGTATGTGTGGGAGAATGATTGGCAGGATCTCAGGACCGCATTGAGAACAACCAACATCAGACAATTGTCACGCCCCGCCATGAAAATTTGGGAAGACTTCTTGACCACACCTGACGTCTTTATTGATATCACTGGAAAGAAGACGAGGAAAAAATTCATCATTGATGTACTGTAAAGAACTGTCTTTTCGTTCGACAAAACAAGGCTTTATTATTTTGGACAATTTATACAATAACAGAGGTAATGTGAGTCATAGCTAGATGATCAAATAGGTAATACTCCCTTTTCTCGATTTGATTAACAGCACTGATACGATGAAGTATTTTTGCGGACTGGCAACTGAAATAATGTTAATATCTCTGTCGTCCCTTTTGATTAAAGGTTGACAGATAACAGTTACGTTATCTTCGCTACGCCATTGATCGTTGATGCACGTTGGGCTGGAGTTTTGGATCTGATCTCCCTTTCTGTACGGAGAGGTTAGATCTAGTCGAGAAACTGAAAGTCGGTAATTGTAAAATCTTAAAAGTGCCTACCTCTTCACTGTTTTCCTCCCAACTCCACAAGGAGTGTTATGTACAGAAAACTGGTTCAGATTTTCGACCGAGATTAAACCGAACACACGTGTAATAAATCATACTATTAGTCAGTGATCAAATTATTAAAGTAAATTCTACTAATTACAAAACACGTGTAAAGCAATCTTCCGATTTCGTGATATGCATGAAATCGATAAATTTCTGCATACTACTTTACGTGTAACACGAAATCTCGCATTTCGTTACATGCATAAATTCGGGAATTATTCACACTACAGTGCGTGTCGGATTGTCTTGAATTGTGTAACCGTCACCCCTTATACTCTACCCTTGTCATTATACGCTCTTACCTTACTTCCCTTTATACGCTGCCCATACAGCCGATGTTTTTACATCCATTTTCTTTATCAATGTTCCTATCCCTTCTCTCTCTGCCTCGCCACACAGTCGTGGTCTCCATCCTCTCCTTCACCAGGCTCACTGCGTTGTGCTCTCCATCCTCTTCCTGCTCACATTGTTCTCTCTTCATTGTGATCACCATCCTCTTTCGACTCCCACCTTCACTCTTAATTGTGGTCTCCATCCTCTTCCTGCTCCCGACGTCATCCCTTCTCTTTCTGTTCCCGCCTTATTTCTCTTCTATTTTCCCCCACAAACTTGTGTCTTCTCCCTGCCCGTTTTTCTCGTCGTCGTCGTCTTTTCTTTTCTTCTTCGTCTTCTCCTCCTTCCAACGATGTCTTTTTAACATCAGCTTCAAGTTCGCAGATGGTCTTTAGCCATCCTTTCATCGGTTATCATCATCTTTATCATTGAACCTATCAGATCTCCTCTCATCACACGAAGCTATTTAGTCAATTCTTACATTGACAAGAACAGAACACATCCCAGTGACTTAAGGAGACAGGATTACGTCAAGTTACAGAGAAGAAGTTCGAAAGGAGAGAATCGAGGCCGAAAATAAGACAAGAACAAATACAGAAAAGAAGGGAAGTCGAGAAGAATTGAGCAGCATGAATCCAACAGGATACACATAAGACGATGACCTATCACCATCAGATGACGAGGGGAATAGCAAAAAGGGGAATATGATCCAGTACAAAGGAAAAATGGAGAAATCAGAAAACAAACGGATTGTCAGTACAATTCATCATCAAATATCACAGGTCAAGAATCCCACCAAACCTTAGTACTAAATGGAGTTGTGAAAGAATTTTACAAAGAGGACGAATACGGAGGCTCCTATGAATACGACCTAGAAAGGAGTATACGCAGGTATAGGAAATTGACCGAGATGTGTCAGAGACCAGAACATGAGATACTCTAGGCAATAACAATTATGTTGAAAGGCGACAAAATGGATTTCATTTATTACTACCAAGAAGGGGTGTGAATCTTATGAGGCTGCGCTGGAGATGCTCCGAAACTGGTACCGAAGCGCAGATCAGAAATAAATAATAACTACCGAATGTCAAACAAGACGCCTGTTAGTTGAGATGCGCACGAAACCAGACGAATCGTAATTGGCAGTGTCCAGCTCATTCCTTTCTAAACTAATTACCCTGCAGAAACAGCTTGACTGGAAGTACCAGAGTGACAGATTCCTCATAGATCAACTTCTCACTTCCTTCGATGTCTCCGAAATCCAATCTACCCTGAAGTACCGCATGCCCCGAAAGGCCCAGAATGTCATCCATATAATTGGCAATAGGTTGAGAAATAAACCTAAGACCACTGGCTCTATCCATTCATCAATTATCGCATGAAATGAAGAGAATGAAGGCAATGAAATGCATTACTCGCTAGGGAAGAATTTCAGAGGCGATAAGAGATGTCAAGACATACCGAATACCAAACAGACCAGACGGAGGTGGGAACATAAAAAGAAATCATCATCACTATAGATTGAATTCGTCTTGGATGAGAGGAGTTTAAAGTCGCTTTTTTCAAAATATGAACCACCTCTCACGCGATCTCCATACGAAAGAAGAGATCTCGGAGGAGATTCGTAAGTTGGAAGAAAAGCAACTGTCAGCCTCTATATCGATCACCGGTTTGGACGCGATCTATAACGCGAGAGATGAATCAGAAGAATAAGATGAGCAAGAAGACGAAGATGAATTCCAATGGGCAGAGAGCGAAGAAGCGGAAAGTGACCTGGAAGTTCCAACCTCCGAACAATTCATAGAGTTAGAAGTCAAATTGTCTGAGTCTGCATTCGTACATGTTTATAACTCAAAAGAAATGATAGAAAAATTGCCAAAGGAGTAGAATCCATCCACCCACGTAGTACAAGAATCACGGCATGATTTGAAACATCATCAACATACATTCTCCAAAAGTGAGAACTTGTCACAGTCAATCCCAGCAAATAATAACCAATTTTTGGGTAACTCAATGGAACCCGTTAGAACGATCCACCGGGCATAATAAAATAAGTAACCGGGTTGGGGGTTGAATTCCTGGGTGTCAAATTAGACCCATGTGCCAATAGGAGATCATTTATGGCAATGAACCAATACTGGGCTTATTATACAACATTAAATTTGAAGAATGAAATTAGAGTAGTGACGGGTAGGAAGGTTCGGGGGGTCCGAGAAGTCCAGAATGGGATCCAGGCGGCTCGTATTCAGATACCATTCAACAAACGCAAGACCATCATGGATGTCAACTTTCTGATCATCCGTTACGTCGTCGCATCACTACTACTTCTTAAGAATCTACTAGACAACTACTTATATTTGAGAATTCAAAAGAAGATACTCAAATACAAGGGACGACAACAACCGCTTCACTTCCTCAACTACTTTTTAATTAAAAAATGTCAACCACAATATCAGGCATACGTGTTCTACACGTTCGAAGAACTACGTCGTATACCTTTCAACTTGCGGAGATCTATCAATAAGAGCCACCCACAACTTTCTACGTCTGGCTAGCCTCGGGAAGTAAAATAGACACATAAAGAAAAAGGAACTTGAAAAAGGAACATGAAAAAGGAACATGAAAAAAATAACGGAAGACTGCCGGACTTGCTCACAACAGGCTTCTGCATATCGCCACGTTAGGTTGTAAATTCAAAGTGATGATTTAAGGTTGAATCATGAAGTCCAAGTCTACATAATTTGGATAAGCGGAAGGTCTGTTTTGCACTTAGTAGACAAGGCTACCCATTTCATAGCCGCCCGTTTTATACGAAATCAATCATCCCACGAAGTATGGCTGTCTATAAGGAGGATGTGGACGTTGACGCACTGCGGCCCGCCAGGCTTCATAAATGTTAACCAGGAGTTAAATTATACTTCCCAAGAATTCGGTAGGCACGAAACAGAAGATGGTGTACGGTTCATGGAAGCACCAATTGAAACACCTGCGTAAATTGGTACTGTGGAGAGATACCACGCCCCCTCCGCTGTTCATACCTGGTCATACGAACTAGCTCGGATGAAAAACATTCAGAGGAAGAATGCCTTATGATGTCCACTTTTGCGGTGAATTGGGTGATAGTTTCAGAAGGACTTTATCCTATGTTATTGTTTTACGGAGCTGTTCATCGCCCCACACGCCCACGGAAACACAACACAAAGGAGCTTAAGCGATATACGAGACCATGCGAGAAGTGGAAAAGGAACAGGCAGGCAGGCGGATAGAGTTCGGTTGGACACACAGTAAAGGGAGCCGAGGAATCGAAAAGTCAGTTAAACTCCGACGACTCCCATGCGAGCACAGTTAAGGGTCTATAGGACGGGACCAAAGAGCTGAGAAGGACCACAAAAATGTATCCTCATTGATGGTGAAACCTTTATAGTATAAACACCAAGATATCGCAAGATTTTCCGCTCTACATTCCCAAAAATTCGAATCAGGTCCAATTTCAGTGCGACATCGCGAAATATAACTTCCGACGAAACCTTCCCTACAATAATTGGAACAAACACTGAATTTACAGATTCAAGGAAATCGGAGATACAGGGACTTATTGAAAATGGTACTTTAATCAAAAATCAATGAAAGAAGATACTGCCAAACATAAGAATCTTCGAAGCATGGTTCATTGATGAACTCAAGCGGGCCGAACATGGAATGCGGAAAAATAGCCGCTTAGTGGCCCAAAACTATAATGAAAAAGGATCAACATCCATCGCTACAAAAGCCCCTACCGTATAAAACTACTCGTAACGCGTGCTCTTGGCTCTATCTGTGTCAGTGAAAAACGTCCAACTCATTATGAGAGACGTAACTCAAGCCTATGTGCAAAGCAGACACACAGTTGAACTCCAAGTCTACATTGATTCTCCAAAAGAACTTGGTCTCACAGAAGAAGAAGTTTTAAAAATCATGAAAGCTCTATATAGTATCCCCGAGAGTGGACCCCATTGGTTCCTCACATACCAGGAGCACCACATTACGGATATCGGGATGTCTCGAGCAAAACCAGACCCATGAGCCTCAATCAAACAAAATAAAGGGATTTTGGAAAGAACAGTTCTGCTGCAAGTCGACGACTCTTTCGGCTTTTGGACCACGATCCTCTTACTAAAAGAAGAAGAAACCTCAAATCTTTTTAAATGCAATTACCGCAAACTGGTAAACAATAAGCCAGCCATATTCAACGGAATTAAAATCCAACAAACTCACAGGAACATCATCAGCATCACTCAGAAGGACAAAATGCACAAGTTGATGCAGCCGAAAACGCAGACAGACTTCACGATCGACTACGTCCAATATATTAGAGTCTGCCCACGCCCAAACACATGCGCTGCCGTTCAACTACTGGTGTCAGGAAAGGATTCCACAACTAACACGGAGATGAAATATTTTTGAAAATCTGTATCAAGACCACAAGAAACACAGCAGGTAGGAGTAAATTGGTCCTAGAAGCAACAAGAATGGTTGTGATATCAGACGCTTCGTTTGGAAACGCAAGAGATTTCAAAAGCCAATTCGGCTACCAACTTTTAATCGTGGAAAAAAAAACAACACGGCAAACATCATACATTATTCAAGCAGCCGTTGTAAACGAGTTATAAGATCATAATTAGAAGCCGAACTACATGCCCTAGTCTTGGCATTCAACCACGCCTACATCTTTCAATATTTAACATAATAATAGTGGGCAAGTTAATGGACACAGAGGCATTTATCGACTAGAATACTCTTTTTGACGTCGTGGGAAAGGACTGGGTTACTTCGGAAAAAATACTTTGAATTGACATCTATAATTAAAAAAAAAGCTACGATGAATGGGAACTATCAATATTGAGTTGGATACCGGTACGTTCGAACCCAGCGGATGCACTAAAGAAACCTATGCTCACAGATAAAACACGATTATGGACTCTAATGAATATTAATCATCTCTACATACAAACCCTCGGATGGGAAACGTCATCAACTCCCAAACCGTAAAGGTTGGAGTGTCAAGCTACGTTATTAAGTAAACACAGATTTGGAAGTTGATAAAGGTAATAATAATAATAAAGAAGAAATAACTGATAAAGGTAATAATGATAATAATAAAGAGGAAATAACTGATAAAGGAAATAATAATAAAAAAGAGGGAATAACAGACAGAGGTAATAAGAATAATATAGTCACATACGAACATACGCAATACGCATAATGACAATAGACAAAGGTAAGTGGATCACATAAGTGTAAGAAATACCACACGTGTTGACGAATAAGAAATATTTGCTTAATTAGGAACTAAATCACAAATAGAAGAAATATCATACGTGCAACAAATCTGTACACTCCACGATGTGACCATTGATCTAGTATAGATATCCGACTAGCGCAGTCGAGTGACATAAAGTAAGAAAGATAACCCTCATCATTACCACCGTACCTCAAAGTTAATTCGATATTAATTTACTGATTCTTCCTCCGAAAAGTCAGCTCTGACAAAGACACCGACCTGTGTGTGATTAGAGAAAACTCTAAGCGTGACTCAAGTCACGTTCAGCTGGCGCACACCGCAACGACCCGTGTACCGACTGAGAATCCAGGATCAGCAGTGACAAGGCTTAAAGCTAAATCCACATCACTCTCCCACCAAATTACAGGGACTTGCCATACATAGTTCGGAGGGAGGGAAATAGGAAAGATTTGTATACCGTATTTACAAGTGAACGTTACTTACACAGATTTAATCAGTAAATGAACCTGATAACAAAGGCAGAGATAAAGGTAAGGGCTAAAGTAATTCAGGGAAGGAGGAGGGTGACATATGACATGCTCCACACGTACAACAGAACCGTGACCGCCACATGAAACGGAGAATAGGAGGCAGAGCAAGAATATAGCAACACGACCAAATGGGGAAGAAGAGAGAACTACGGCTCAAGAAGAGATGACGGGAGTGTGTAGACTTTTGTGATACTGAACAGTTTATGATATGTATGCAATTGTCTGTTTTCTATTCCCTTCTGCTCAGTTTAGTGTTATTGCTTCCAATGTACTATGAATTGTATCGAATGATCTAGGTCAAATTTCCCTCGTTTCAATCAATTCCTCTATAAGTGAATACGTCACTTACTTACTTTAGCATGAGAAAATGTCACTATTTCTTGTCTCTCTGTGTTCCATGAATCATTACCTCGAATCCAGTTATTGTTTGAGCTCTGTAACTCTGTTTCCCCACAATTCCTTCGACTGTATTCGCGGTCGTTACCCGGCACTATTAGGGCATTGAGTCTCTGTTTCGTGAATGAAATTAGCGATTCGGGATTCGCGGTTGGCCTACCAAGTGTTGCGAAGAAGACTGATACTTTAGTAATTTGCTACGCACGTGGTTTTCTCTGCTTCGCTCTTGTAGACGTCTTTGTCAGATACTTTCTCCTTTTCGAGATTCGGTAGCGCTTTAGTAAATGATTATAGTTGGGGGCTTTATTGTTATTATTAATCTGTTGGGAAAACTTTGTTCTTCCTCGTGGCTTCTTCCATCCTCAAATTTTTTATACCTCTGTCTCTAATCTTCCAAAGTTATTCACAGGAGTAGTTAATGGTGTATTGTACTAGAGAACTTTTTTTATAGTAGTTTCTAATTTATTTCTGATTATACAAATCTCAGACGTGTGCCTCTTCATAATATCTTCTGTATTTCTAGTATCACTTTTTTGTATGGTTCTTTGATATTATTTTTCATGATGTTGTCATATTCTTAGACATACTATGGCTAAGAATATGACAACATCATGGAGGATACATATACATAAAAATAGGTATAACCCCTTTCTATGTATATGTCTCCTCCGCTTACTAAAACTAATGCTTTTTACCATGACGTGGCCGTCCAAAAACATCACCTGTCCTGGTTAACGTTTTAGTGACATCGATCACAACTTGTTATCGATGTCACTAAAAAGTGAACTGATTTGAAAGTACGGTATGTGCTTTAACAGGTTACGAAGAAATTTGTTGTTAGCCTAAAATGAGTTGCCAATATCCGAGGTGGAACAGCGAGAGACCACGTCTATATCGAGAAGAACCGTGAGGTGGTCAAGTTGACTGAGAAGTTGAAGGTGTCCGAAAATTCTAATTCGCTACTGTATGCCAAAGCAGGGGAGATTTGTGCGGAGGAGACGGAAGGGGAAAATGAAGGAGGGCGCCGCGTTGCTGAAATTTTATGCATGCAGGAACAAACAATGTAAGGTCGTTGTAGCAGGTGTTTCGAGTAGGACTGATGTATTTCGAGACGATGCCGAGCGGTTAGTGGCGAATTATGTTGGCGATGTTGAAGTGGTTTCCCAATTCAAACTTAATTCCATGTATTAAAAGAATGGACCGCCCTTAAAATCTGAAAAAGAATTAAAGTTTGTGTCTTTTGTCCCGTCGGTCATTCCAAATGTTGAAAAAAGTTAAGTTGGTTGGTTATTTATGTACCTAGTTTGAGACTACTGTTTTATATTCCGTGTACCGGTACTGGCTTTCCAGTAATTTGTGTCCAACGTTGCATGTAGTTGAGATAAGGGCAAGCCGCTTCGGACAGTACCATCATGAATTAGGGGGTATAAGTCATCTCAACATCATTATAATAATGGGAATAGACTTTTTCCATGTCAGGTGGGATTAGGTCGGTGCCATTGTTCTTTACCAGTGCGTCCTTCCGCTTAGAGTCATTTATGTCGTATATAGACGTGGTGACGCCATCACAGTCAGTGACCATTTACACTGAATTAGGTAGGAAAGTGGTATTGGCTTTCGAACAGCGGCCTATAAATAATTTTTGTTCCCAATTCATGGATATTAATGATGGTCAGTGATAATCATTAATAATCAGGTTGGTAGCCGTATCATGTATGACGTGATACGGACCCCTATTTCGGTTGTAATTTGTTGATAGAGTTCTGGAGTGAGATTGTGGAAGAAGTTGCGACATTAGATTTGGTTATCCTCTGGAATTCTGTTGTAAATATGGAAAATGAAACAGTATCCCCTGCATGAAATCGAGTTTTGATCCAAACGGCTTTGTCGAAGAAACGTTTGTAATTGTCTTTCCCAAATCGCATATTTGTGTCCATGACGATGAACATCTAGTGTAGTTGTTCCAGGGTGCGAATTTTCGTGGTGCGCGAGGATGCAGGCGTCAAAAATGGAATTTTCGATATAGTATTTGATTTAGGGCGCAGATAACTGGGTTCTGATGATGTCTTCAGAGGGAGAGGGAGAAGGTGCGCATGTAGGCCGAGCTGAATACTTGACAGTTGTAGTCGCAGGTGCTATGTTGAATATATTCGTCCTAATTCATTTTGTGCTTGGTTACGTAGTGTCGCAAACAGTTTGTGACTGCAGAGTTGTACGTTTTTTATTAATTTTTTGGATGTGAATTAAATGCGGAGTCGAAATGTTGCTGAATACGGAGGGCAGAAAATACGGTAGTGAAGAATTTTTCGATGAAGTTGTAGCCATTTTCGGATAGTGGGTTGTCGAGAATACTAAAGTTATATATCCAATTGGTTTGGCACGAATTTGGCGTGACTGAAGCGGTTTGCTTTTCGAGCGGGATGGTATTCGTAAGCTACTGTACCACTCGGTTATGAACATTGTGGAGAAATCACTGGTTTTTGGTTTAAAAAATGAACGAAGTCGGTGAAAACTAATTCGAGTAGTCCGATCGGTTGAAAGGGATTGACCTGGTGCCGATATTAGTACATCGATCCGTGTACATACTCGTAATATCGACACTACTGTACCGTGCGGAAATCCTCATTCCTCCGAAGAGTCGTGCTACTCCAGTAGAAGTGCGGGTCGTGTGCATCGGAAATACAGCTTACTCCGGGGTGGTCTTTTGAAATCAGATAGTGGGAAAGATACGGGAACCGGTCGACTAGAGCTTATGGTATAATGGTTTGACTAGCGCCATATACTTTGAAGCGGCTGGAAAGAAAGACGTGTCGGTCAATTAATAAGCGATTCGCGCTTGTCCACAAAAGACTGAAACTGTTGGAATTCCAAATCAGTCGTTTGATCATGTATGGGCTCATTTTGAGGTACAGGGCAGTTAATGTACTGTAAATATGTTTTCATTACAGAAGGCGTAGCCATATGCTGGCTTAGGATATTAGGCGGAATCAAGATGAAGTTCGACGCATCGGCAAAATGTTTTATCAGTGAACCACTAGGTAGAAAGGGAAATGGTATTTCGTCATCGATCGAGACATTATCTGCGCCAGTGGTTGAGAGACGAAAAAGAGCGTCTGTTACTTGTCAACAGGAGGAAGGACGTTAGACTACATTTTAAGTTATTACTGCATTAATCGTAGTGTCTAACGGACATAATCATGATCTGTACGGATATTAAATTGAGTTTTCTCAAGGTACTTATGGAGAAAGTTACTGACGATGTGTAGTATCATAATTCCTTTCGGCGTTGTTGAGTATTCGAGACAAATATCCAATTGTTTTGAGCGTCTTATCTTCATTTATCTATTGCAATAATAAGAAACCACATTGGTTATCACAGGCATCGGTATCGATTGTATAAAGAGCACGGAAACGAAGGTCAGGTAAGGGTGTGGAATGGAGTTTCAACTTGAGAGATTGAAACATCTGCATTTACAAATCGGTCAACGTGGGTAATTATGCGCCTCCTCCTTCATTATGTTGCTAACAAGGGGAGGCCAGTAGCTTTAAATTGGGCACAAATCGTCTATATACGTTGCAAAGCCCTAATAATCTGCGCAATTGAGTTTTCTGAGAAGGTGGATGCATTCCTTTGGTGGCCGTGAGTTCTTCATTGCGATGATGAGATTAACAGGACTCATAACATGGCCAAGGTGTTTTACTGATTCGTGCAAGAAGAAATATTTCTTCTAGTTGATGCCGATACCATCGTCGGATAATAGTTGTAATATCTTCGTAGCATGGTTGATATAGCTCCGTATATCTTTTGAAAACATGTTTATATCGTCCAGATAAATGGGAGGCAGACGGATGACAAATTATATCAATCTACATTTGGAACGTAGTTGTAGCATTTTTGACTGTCGAATAGTATACTTCGATTTGATGCGTTGACAAGTTCGTGCGATGCAACCCGGAGCTAGACTGACATAGATGTGAAAGTGTGAGTTGCTGGTTGAACGGTGATGTTAATTCTTGATGATGACGTTGATTGTGGATGATGATTAATGATGATGATGATCATAATCGATAATATGGATTGTCGACGGTCGATGATAATGAGGTTGATTCATGATGATGAGGTTGATTCGTTGATGGCGATGATGTCAATTCGTTGATGATGAGGATGTTGATTGAAGACGTTGATAATTTTCGATGATTGATGATGATGTTGATTCCTTGATGACGATGATGTTGATTCCTTGATGATGACGACGTTGATTCTTGAGGACGATGTCGATCGCTGATGATGGGGATTGTCGACAACATTTTATTCGGATCATGATGATCGAATAGGATGATGTTGGCCATTGATGGCGATGATATGGAGGAATAGGTCTGATCCATAGGAAGATGATCGACGTCGATGCTTATGCCTAGAAAGCGAAGTAGGGGTGACGAGAAGAACATGACACTACGAAATAAGAAGAGGTTTTGACATATAATGATTAAAAGGGATTACGCCATCTCAAATACAATGACACCATAAAACTGCATAAGACATGAAAAATCATTCAATTAACGAGTGATACATTTCACACGATTCACGTCTGGGAAAATCAATAGACCCTACATTAATTATTTACGCTTTCCTAACAATAGTAATTTATCATATGTTTTCCTGACGGTAGTATTACTTTAAATCTTTACATCTCTAACAGTAGGATTTTATTGACACGTGTGTCAGAATTAATTAATTCTGAATCAAGTGTACATACCAAGCCTTGGCACGGAGGAGAAGAAGAATAAAGTCGGCAGACACAATACGAAATCATACATACCCCCGGACACAAAGCAACAGAATTGACCTTAGATTAAATCGAGAGCTTTGACACAATCTACGGCAGAGAGATATATGCTTAACACGCCCGAGGACATGTTAATCCCCTTCGCGAGGAGCCAGGTGATCCTCACGTTGAGAAACTTGCCCAATTGCCATCGATTGCATATTTAATCGACGAAGCACATCCGTTCCTTCAATCAGAGCAGCTTTCAAAACTACTTATTTGTGGTAAAGAACCTGATCAATCCAGCAGATCCACGATCAGCGGTTACTTATCTCACTTACTTACCTGCCTCTTCCATTTTCGTTGCATACATCCTAACTTTATTCACATATAGATATATTTCTCCAAGGGGCCGTACGCATTACATTTCGAACCATTGCTTTTGATTTTTCAGGGTTGTTTTCAGCACTGAGCGTAAACGGCATTCTTGTCGATGTTAATACACCGAGAGAACCAATCTTGCGAGAAGTAATATGATTACGATAACTAGTAGAAGCGACGGAAGTGACGCGAGGAGCGATATAGAAGAACGTTGGAAGATTATGACGATGACAAAATATGAGGATGATGATGAAACGATGATGACAAAGAAGATATCAGTGACGAACGACGATTGAATGCAAAAGGCCACATATAAAAGGGAGAAAATAAAAGTTGTAGGTGACAGGTTAGTTGTATAAGGTAATAATACAGTGTCATGAAAATTACAGCGTCATGAAAACACAGGTTATTGTATTTTCTGAATAATCATTATTACTACTATTCAATTAACGAATGATTTATATTTTCGGATACACACGTCTTAATTGAAGTATAATCAACTGTACCTAATCTCCATTTACTAATAGTGATTAAATTACACCTGTGTCTATTTTTCCCAACTATAATAAATCCCGATTACAGTATGAATACCATCTCACACCAGGATAAAGAGAAAAGAATGAAGCGTCAGACAAATTCAGGTAAACAACAGCAGATCAAATATATCGAAAGATCATATAACAAAAGAGGACGGGAGACCAAATCCAACCAAGCTTGGCGTTGAATAAAACTCAACGCATAAGGAAAGGGTAATTAAACGACTAACGGTGTGGAACTTCCAAAGATACCAACACTATCTTCTACTCTAAATCCTTAAATATACTTAATAGTATCAGGGCAACAGTAAACCGCTTGCCCTTTTTTAGTGACTGAAATTTGGACTTTAGAGATATGAAAAATATATTTCAAGGACTCCAACCAGTAGACATGTTTCACAAAAGGAATTTAGAATGTTACATTTCGCTCATTTTCGACCCAGTCGGATCTACAATTCGTTTGAAACAGTAAAGAACTTAGTGGCTGATAAAGGCAGTCCTATCGCAATCCAATTTGGCGACAGTAACTTGCAAATATCACCAGTTGCAATCTATGTCGCAAAATAATTTTGCATCCCCAAGAGAGTCCATGAGCTCGTCCGTTCTGGGAATAGGGTAGTATTTTCGAACCGTTAAGGAATTAAGACGTCTGCAATCAATACAAAAGCGTGAAGAGCGTCCTTTATTGTGCTCAAACACAGCAGGGAGCACTTTTATTGTTCGCTGGTTTGATGAAATAGGCGTTGAGCGTTCGTCCAACTTCTGCACGCTCGGTTTCACATTGGGGAGGGCCGGTGTGATACGGAATTTGAAAATGGGTGTCGCATCATATTTGAGGTTAATCCGTTGCTCGATAGATAACATCTTGCTGATATGGCCATCACATATATTGACGAAAAGACCGACTGCCTCCAGTCGGTTCAGCATATTTGGTCTAAGACGGTCACCAACTTGGACTTTCTAACGCCAGTCTACAGATTGGAGGTGTGCATCATTCAGCCGGATTGTGGTGTGCATGTAAAACATGGCATTCCGGGATTCAATATATACCAAGGCATTAGCCATACTGGGATCGATCGCCGAGTCTGTTAATTGGAGTAGTCTTTATTCCGTAACCGTGCGTTTAGCTGGCAAAGTTGACATAATAGCAGAAGGGGGTTGAAACCATGTCTATCTTATTGTGCTTCTTAACGTGTACTGGAGCGAGTCAGAGGTTGCATATGGTGATATAGAATGGGCGTTGGGTTGATTTCATAAATATAGGTGGCATATAGAACAAGCGTTTTACCGGTAGCGGACGGCATAGCCAATATGGGGGAGTCCACGAAAGCTGGATCGGACTAGGAAGTGTGCTTTTTTCTCAAGCTCAATCACCACCTGGATTTCACGTGAATTGGTTCTGCCATTTCTGGGTTGGTTGAATGGCCCTTTGAAGCTAAACCAGAGGTTTTATTGACCATAGGAGTTGTCGAAGTAATATGAACGATGAGGACCGGTAAGGGGTGGTAATGGGGCCATGCTGTTTGTCACAGGGAATTCGGCAAATGATCTTATCGTTGAAAGAAGTTCCAAGGGGTAGTGGGGTCGATAAATTGTCAACAAGGCGTCGCACCATACTCTGGATCGTAAATCTCCGAGACCAATAAATATCGTAATTATGTCTATAACAGGAAGATGTTTGAGTCATCCGATACAGTGGTTCTTGAATGTGGAATTTCCACGTCGGCTCAATTTCATCAAGATGGATCAAATTAGGGCCTACACCTGTGTTGAGGGCGGCGTAGAAGGTTGTGAGGTGAGATGGTGTTGTGCCCATGGTAATGCGTATCTTGTAATTACCATGTGCGAAAATGGAATCTGTGCCAGATTGAGGAGTGATAATCAAGAAGAGGTTCGGTGACAGAGATGAGACCCTATTCGAATGAGTCAAGAAAGAAACTGGAGTTTTAAGAATAGGCGTAGAGGAAGTTTAGGGCAGTAGCATGGCATTAAGTTGCCCAAGAGACTCCACAGTTTGTTTTCCAAATTCTGCGAAGAGTTCTAGACGGAGGCCGTTTCTTTAGACGTAGGTTTAACGGGTAGACGTTTTCTGGGAATTAGTCAATGAAGGGAACCAAATAGATTCAATTCAGACTGAAAGGACCGAAAATTTTAATTGCGGTTCACGATTTAGGACCTTAGGGAGGCCGTTTGCAAATACGGGAATTTTGATGTGAATTTACCGTCACTCTTGTATCAAATCCGACAGTACGTCCTTTGTACATTAGTATCGGGTCGGAAATATTCTCACGGCGCATGAAGGTGGCTAAAATCTCCACCTGCGTGGGGTGTTCGGATTCTATTATATAGAATACAGGGAAAACATTTGTCAGGGAGTAGAAGGTGAATTCCTGACAGTAGTCTGAATATTGGAGGATTTTGATGTTAAGGTCGCTAAGGAATAAATTTGACGGCCTAGCTCGTGTATATACGCACTACTCTGTTCCGAACAGTAATATATCATGGTGTTAGGAATGTGACGATGTATTTCTTCGAAGAAGATGGAGATTATTGGCTTGGGGATGACGACGACACCTCATGGTAATTCTTTGTGCTCTAAATTGGTGTTATATGCTCTGATAGTCTCTACAGGTTGTTAGAGACACGACGTTACATCAGATTCGAAAGCTGCAAGTATGTCATAGAATTCAAAGGTACGGACAAAATATTCGACACCGAGCGAGTAAAAGGATAAAAGTTAAGACCTATCGTATTTTCCCTGTGCGCTTGTTTCCAACCTAAGTTGAATATTTTCCAGTGGAGACCGGCACAAATAACTGGGAAACAGAAACATCTCTTCGCCTTCTTGAACGCGCATAAAATTGTCTGCAACACAGAAACGAATGAGTGAAGCGAGAATCCGAATCAGATCAATGACATCGAAATTATTGCTCTTGAGTTGGCTCTCCAAACAAAGAGTATTTTTATACATATTTTATGCTACTCGGTCATCTTCTTGGGCCGAGCCTATTATAAACTAATATGATCAAAATTATATATCTGCTGCAAATTTATTGATAACCGTTCAGGTGATTTCCATTCAAGATATGTCCAGCTCCGTGGCAGGATCTGAATAGTCGTATTAGTTCCACAGTTGTACAACGAAGACCATGGCGGATTGGCTACCGGGGTAGTCATACGTTGCGTGAAACAATACGGGTTTGGTAGGATTGTAAGGCTGCTTCCCCGTAGTGTTCGCGCGGCAAAAATTTATGGCGGGTGGTGATTGTCGATGTTAGACACAACGAGCGATTTATTCGTGCAAAGGATCGTGTAGAGATGACGGTGAAGTGCATTGCGGGATGACGGTGGAGGGATGGCGATGAAGTACGTCGCGGGATGAAGCGAAGGATCGTGGAGAGATGGCGATGAAGCGCGTCGCGAGATGGTGGTGGAGAGATGACGGGAGGTTAGAAAAGGGGATTTCCGGAGAGAGATGAAGGTAAAGTGGGAATAAGGGGGATTGCCGATATCGCAGGGAGAACAACGAAGGTTGACGGAAAGAAGAGGTGGATGACCGTTGATATAGATGACGATGCTCGAAGGAGAAGGATAACGTCTCAAGCGGACGATGACGATGCAGCGGTACATAAAGGAATGAAAAACACAAACAGGGCACAACGAGAGATAATAAGCGTAACAAAATAACTTTATTGATACTAGCAACAATACTAGAGAATACACCATTACACAGCAAAATTATTTGTACAAAAATACTGTATTCTGAATTGTGCTGGAAAGAATTACACGCTTATTCAACTATCAAATCAAGTGATATGACACACATGTTCAAATTTGAGATTCGACTCTAAGTAATTTTGTCAAGCTCCAAAAGTATATTTCTGCTACACGTGTAGATCGGGACCTGATCCAAAATGGAATTGGATTTATCTAGTATACATACAATCCTCATCAGCGCGAAGAAGTCAATAAAGGAAAGGTAGAC
>JAULBU010010345.1:0-24222 GCA_032358235.1 Odonthalia washingtoniensis
ATGATGTTGAAGGTAAGAAAAAATCTCAAATGTTTCAGTAAAAACGGTCGAAGGTGGTATGTGTATAATGACGTTCCTCCTGTGATACGTAGGATTTATAACATTGAAATGGTTAATAAAAATATTTATGTTCAGTATGTTAACATATTGTTAACATACTAAACGGTTGTACTGACCAAATTATTGGTCATCCTATTCAGTAGTAGTTTGATTATTCATGATTAATATGTTAATCATATACGAAACAAATTAAAAAAAAAAGAAGAACAATATCCAGACGAAAAATTGTTTAGCAACATTACAAAAAATCGTTCAAAATATTGCACGCAAAGAGAAATTAAAACAGTACTGATATCCCAATAAAATTGAAAAATAGATAAACACAAAATGAACAACTTAAACATATTCTTTATAACATAATAACAAAACAAATGAATATAGCAATATGTAAATTGCATGAACAAAACACTCTGATGATAACCGAACATATCGACGTACGTTCAGTGTCTTTTATTATCATTATCATCCACTCATTCTACGCGTCGCCGTTTTTACTTCATCGACCGGTGCGTTCTTCCTTCCTAACAAAATACCGTGCGTTTCGTCCTTCAAACCCGTCGTATCGTGCATTTCCTTTTGCATTGCCATCATACCGTGCGTTTCTTCCTTCATTCTCACGAACCGTCACCACGTAGTCGGATCGAATCTGTTGATTAGACACTCCGGCTACTTTCTTTTTTCGTGAGAAAGGGCCCAACCTTGAGGTTGAATTCCTAACTAATTGGTTGAAATGATGCAAAACATTGGTAATTTGGTGGTCAAGACTGGTTTTGTGAAGGAGTCGGCGGGATTATCTGGGCCTGGTATCCAAGAAATTCGATCCAATTCTCCTAAAACATAGCTCTTTCCAAGTGCAAGGACATGTTTTTGTAATATCCGCTCAGGAGACTAGCTGTCTTTTCCACCACGTTAAATACCGTTCTTCTGTCAATCATTGCCTCCAACTTCAAAGTACGTCCAAGAATCTTTTCTATCAGGCCCTTGATGAGAAAGGAATGATCAACCCTAACACAAGGTCCTGGACCTCTGCTGCCATAACCGCCCTCACAATGCGTTTGCAACGGTTGATTCCGAAGTGAAAGATATTTCAGTTGTCGTATTTATCTACCATGGTGATCAAGTAAACCAACTGGTTTTTCATACCATGAACGTTAGCGAATGAGGCATCAGTGAGTAATACTAGTTTTTTGGAAGAAGGGTAAAAGGTGTGAAGTGAAGTCTTAGTTCTCTTTTTTTCTGCATGAACTTTGTTCTCCACTTTAGGGATATATATTCTTCTTCATATGGTGGTCGAGTGCCAAGAGTAATCAGTTGTATAGGGGTACAGGCATCAGTCTGTACGTTTACGCATATATACTGTGAAAGTGCGCGTTGGCAGATGAACTCCTTCTAAGTGACGGCTTTTTTAAACTTGTCTATTTTGTCAGATTGGGTCATAGAATATCCTGTTGGTGTCGGGGGATGTGAGTCTTGATATGTTGATGCTGTTGAAGGATGTTTTCTCGGTAGTAATCGGCGTTCTAGGTTTTCATCTAAATACAGCTGATGCTTTCTCCCCATTGTATAGAAACGATGGTGTTCCGAAGCCTATGGATTCGTCGACTTGTAACAGTATTAATCCCTGTATGGTGTCTCCGGTTCGATTGATCTAGGACACATGGATCCTCCCTGGTTTCATTCATTTCCAATGTCTTTAGATGGTGTGATAAGTACCTAAGGTACCAATGTAAGCCGGATTCGGGAATCGCATAGAGTGGTCTGATAACTTGAAGGACTAATCCCGGTGATAGTCCTTGCTCTTTGGGTTCTCTTATGTGTACGTCGAGTTTCAAGTCAGTGTGAGACTGAGAATATACTTGGGTATTATCCCTAGTATATCGGATCATGGATGTAAATGATGCTGCTAAGGATAGAGTGACTCTTTGTGAAAATATATAGATGGTTGGGGCTTTGGTGGAGATCTCTGTAGAATTGTCGTCAGCATAGTTTGGCGCTACCAAACGACTTTTCTTTTCCAGCTTATTACCAACTTTCTTCAACTCTTCCACCAAGCGTGAACCAAATATGCGTGGATTTTTCTGGTATGTCCGAATCATGAATTGGTTCAAAAGTGCCATCCTTAAGAAAACCTCTGAGTTCAGTCATAAGTGATGAAGCGAATGCACGCTCTTCCGGTGAGCCTTTTTTTACTTGAATCTTCTTAGGGTTATTCCCCAAATTTATGGATGATGAATTGTCCTTTTGCGTTGAAGGTTTTGAGTTACCATCCTCATATATCATTAGGGCATTGGAGGTAGTATCATCATTATCTGGTACATCGTTATCAGCATCGTCATCAACCGGATATTGTGCGCCTTGTAGTTTGTATCCGTATTCATCTAATCATGATTTGAAACATGGTTTTACGCAAGCAGTTCTGGAAATCTTTCGGCCTCTCTGGAGTGGTACTACGGCGGTATCATTATCTATGCATATAAATTTAAAAGGACCTTCCCACCTTTTCGTCACTATTCGGTACACAAGTACAGGTGATCCGGATGGGAGATCTATTAATCTATGTAAGATCTCTTTGGCTTTTGGACCGGATGTATGTTTGAGTGCGAATGCAAGTCTGCGCTTTGATTGTTTTTGGAGGATCGTTTTCTTGGCATCTTCGATAGCTTGTTGCCTGGAAATCTGATTAAGAGAGGTGCTTGTTTGCGCCAGACTGTGAAGTGCGCCGAATACCAAGAGAATCGGACATAGTCTCTCTGGAACCATGGTAGCATTTGCGGCGTATACCGCCATATGAAGGCATTTATCGTTTGTTGCATCTTCTCATCCTAGAGTTTCCCGCAGTTTGTAGTACGAACTTCTCAACAAGGCATGGTAGTGCTCGACTACACCAATCGAGCCAGCATATCGATTGGGTCTTCTTCTAATGTGACTCCTGCTGTCGCGGCGTTCTCCTTCATTTATCGAGATACGTATGCAGATCTTTGATATATCGATAAGGAATCGGGTGGACCCATATAGGTACACATCCACAACTTGGATATGAATCTCCAAATATCGCTCGCTGTATGATTTCTTAAGAAACATGCGGCGGTTAAATGGGTGGCTTCATCCACTAAATGTAGTACTGGTTTGGAGTCAATAAACATGGTGTCTATGACGACTCTGTGGTTGGAAGTAAGGTCTTAAAAACCAATTATCAGCTTGAAAAGAAGAGGGAATGACGAATTTATTTCAAAGACATCGGAGTCGTTCCCCATCTTCTTAATTGCATCATTTATAATTCCACTCAATGGTCCACTTTTGGCTCTCTTCAATGTCGATGTTATCGATGGGTGCCCAAAACATTTATGGATTTGACGTAGTTCCCATCAATAAACATGGCATATTCTATCGTGTCTGACGACCACTTGTACAGATAGAAATGGTTGTAAAGGATGAGGACTTGTTTAAGGGGTCCGATATATAATTATCCACCTTGCAAGCTTATGTCAAGTCCATTTTCTATGAGATATTTTTTCGATAAAAATGATGGTGCATTCTCGTCTATGAGTGCGAATTAAACGTCGATGAAGAGATTCAAACAGTGGAACGGAATTTGTATAGTGGCTTCTCCAATCACTTTACAGCGTCCTCCAATCCATTTCAGGACCCGTTTTGGTTCCCTTTTTGGTACTCGCCTACCGAACTGTCTCCTGTATGCCTCGTATTGCTTTCCACTCATGACGGACTTGCGGCTAGCCGCTGTGTCGATTGTTATTCCATTGGAAGTTAAACCACATGGTCTTTTGAGCTGGCTATTCATGATGGCCAGTGCTTGGCTGGGATCCTTTTCGTAAGAAATACCACATATGAAAGCATTGTTGGATAATGACACTTCTATGTCAGAAGCATATTCCATGGACATCCAAGCCATATCTTCACCCTCATCTTCAACCCATCTTACATCGTCACTTAAGTTACTTCCATTGTCTTCATCATTCCTTGCTTGGTCAACGAGGAACGACAAATATTCAACTCTCAAAAGTGTTTCTGCGTGTCGTGCCTTGAGTTTCTCAGTAGCTTCCATAGCCTCTTCTATCTTACGGCGGGTGTTGGCTCTGTGGTCACCACCAAAGACGAAGCAGCTTTCTACTCCGCGCATCCATCCAGATTCAGTGTATGTGCACGATTATTCCTACCACTACGGTTATTATTATTACCTCGCCTATTCGTCCATGGTTTCTTTAGTGCGTTTCGGGCATTCCTCTGTACTTTTTCCCCAACGACTAATGAACCTCGTCATCCTCCTCCTTCGATATGCATATTGAGCTCCATCCTGCGGACCTTGGTTTGTCGCTTAGTTCATCATCCACGCGATTCATGGCTTGCTGACTGGTTTCTGGCAGTCTATCCCGAAGTGAAGATTAGATTCAAGAAATATTTATGGCGGTCATCACCCTGTCCCTTAGAAACTTGCCGTCCTGGAATGGAGCATACAACTGTTTTTGAAGGGACGTAAACTTAGCACCGAAACATGTCAATACTGCAGCCTCTGATTCTCCAGATTCCCCGCCCTGGCTTCCGTCAATGTCATGGATTTAAATTTTGCTACGATTCTTTCTTTACCGTCATCCGACTCGTACCACCTTCTTAACTTTAAAATTGCCTCAAAATAACTACGACATGATTTTGAATTGTTCAAATAATAGTTCAAAGCATTGTCCTTCAACATAATAGGGAGTGAGACTAGTGTATCTCATCATTAATCTCACAGACGGTTGGAAGAGTATCGAAGAAGTTGATACAATTATCAAGGTCTTCGTTCCAGTAGCCAGTGAATGGATCTTTGCTACTAAATGCTCTCATGAATCCACTAATTCGTAGTCTCTTTTCATCCCCACGATACGGATCTAGTTCGATTCTATGGGCATCTTTATCAATGTCACTATTTGGACGTAATCCTCTGGGAGCTTTCTATTTCCTATCTTTTTCGCCTCCTCGGTTATATTCATCATCTGGTGGATCTTTTTTGATGTCTCCTTTGGTTTTGGTGTTGTGTTCTGCTGCTTCTAGTGCTGTGTGGGTAACGGGTTTGTTACGAATGAGTTGTTTTCGGTCCAAATGAATATATGGAACATGCTTTCGGATCTCACTTTTCCTTTGGTCTATTGATTGCGTGCCCAGACACAAAATTTCAACATCTTCCTTCCTTATATATTTTGGTCCTCCAACCAGTCCTATGTGTTTCTTCCTGAACAATAGATGGATAAATGTTTTTGCCTTATCGATATTTCTCTCTTTACCTACATATACTTCATTATTCAGGAGATGGTGGATCCATTCTTGCTTGAGTGATAAATCCCATGATTTGATCGTATGTGGGCGGAAGGTGGATATAAATTGAGCCCATAAATACTGTCCCTTTAGTTCCAACTTTTTGTACGTTTTTAATATCTTTCCCCATATCATGAATCGATTCTATATATTTTTCAATTTCGTCGTCTGAGAGTGAGGGTTAGTGGAAGTGGGTCCGGGTCGTGGTATAAGTTGGGGTAACTATCGGGGTTAGTTACGTCCTCCCTTGATTTTTCTCCAGGCACAGGTATCATGTTAGATGGTGACGGCACCGAGTAGTTTATGCTTGGGCCTGTACGTTGGTATTCATTGTTGGTTGGTTCAAGTGGTAGTTGAGGTATGTTGTTTGATGCTTGAGGACTCGTTTCTTGGCTCGAACTTGGACCTGTTGCTGTTCCTTGAAGTCTTTCCAATACTCTTACCCCATCAGCTGGGTTTGATTGGCCTCTTTCCCTTTACGATTCTCTTCCTCTTCCTCTTTGTGGCAGAGTCATCCACGTACCAACATGAGTTCAAACTGTCAATTCGAGTCACACATTTTATTAAATAAAATGAAGTGAATGAAATAAATGAAATAAGAAAATAAGGAATAATCTGTTAAAGAAGTAAACGAAAAGTAAAATTAAAGTAAAGAAATAACTGGAAATGGTGTCTATACTCAATCCGGTGCGCAACGTCTCCAAACCCGCGTATTGAAGTCAGCCAGGTTATCCTGTTACAATTAAGCAAAGTTGAGGATAAGTATAATCTAGACCACTAAGGTATTACTGTGTCCTTGTCGATTGTTTTTATATAGACAGCGATGAAGTATTTCTACTTACTCAATCGCTTTGCTCCTTGCAGGTGGGTTAACCTTCTCACGTACTCGCTAAAGGTTTGATCTCTCTTTCCTTCTGGTGAATTATCTTTCCATTAGTTCCATTCCTGAAAGCTGGGTTCTTGTTCTAAATATGTCTGATCATTTTTATTTGTTCTCTTCCATCTTGATGAGGTGGGTTATGTATACTGTGGATAGTATAAATCGGGCTGTGGCTTACAATTTGATACACGTGTAATTGAATCATAATGTTAGTAGGTGGATAACCTCTTTGAGTAAATTCTGAATCTAATCACGTGTATGAAAACAACCTTCGATAATTGGATAATTCTTATTATTATTCGTAGAATGCAGTGTTCTGTAGTTTTGCTTGACAACGTATTTCTCTTGACACTTGTATCTCATAACAGTATGATATCGTCTCTAATACACACTTCAGCTGTCACCTGAACTTTTTCCTCCCTCTTGTCTTGTGCCGAGTTTTTCATCTTCGTCGTCGTCGAAGTCATGTCATAGATGATATTTTGTTTTCATCATTTTCCTTTTTCACCTCGACGTTTATTCATCGTACTTTATCATCATTATCATTCACTAATCCTACGAGTCGCCGTTCTTCCTTCATCGCACCGTGCGTGTTATCTTATTAACATCATACTGTGCGTTTCATCCTTCAATCCCATCATAAAGTGCGTTTCCTTTTTCATTCCGATCATATCGTGCGTCTGTTCTTTTATTCTCAC
The DNA here is from genome assembly GCA_032358235.1 of Odonthalia washingtoniensis. Classification (NCBI taxonomy): domain Eukaryota; phylum Rhodophyta; class Florideophyceae; order Ceramiales; family Rhodomelaceae; genus Odonthalia; species Odonthalia washingtoniensis. The sequence continues at coordinate 6,949 of JAULBU010010345.1, forward strand.
GAACTTCCACAACGTAGTCGGATCGAATCTGTTTACTCAACATTGAACATATGCCAGTTGAATATTGGTCTTGGTAAAATGCAATGCATATCATGGAAACATGCTCAAGCGTTGCAGTGTCATGTATTCTAGCCACTAGATCCACAGCACGGTTTTTGTACGGCACCTCCTCTGCTAAACGAACCCAAATGGTCTCTTCTAGCGGTCTTTCAAAAGATGTTGAAGTTGAAAGTCCCAAATGCGCCCATCGCGCTCGCCATGCGCTCTCCTGCTAACTTTAACTAGAGGTACATTTCTATTCAGTACATAAACTGGCGGATCATAAAAATTTCTGATGTAACTCGACCCATCATACATAATTTAATCATTTAACTCTTGAATGTAATTGTTAAGACTCCTTCAGTGGTCGTTGTCTCCGTCTCTATCTAATATGTTTAAATCTGTGTTCGTCCTCAACAATTCTCTGTGAAAACGGTTTATCCTTCACAAATACTTCAACAAACGGATCTGCTACGGATACTTCTATTGGATCGCAATGCAAATGAATAGGGAAATATTCCAGTGGTGTCAATGTTGTGGCTCATGCCGTGGTTTCTCCGGTGCTGACAGGGGCCAATCTTTTCTCCCTCTCTTTTCAATTCCTTGTTGGTATGGGCGTTGTACTAATGAAACAGAGATTCGTATCCACTGCTGACTCACCAAAATTCGTATTACTTCTTCCAACCTTTTCGGTTCCTGTAATATCAACGCTTTTATTTATTCCTTCACAATGCAGAATAGTAATGGATAGTTAGTTTATGAGTACGGTCAAAGTGATTTGCTTCCTTCTGCCGAAACGAAATCAATGTCAAAATTGAGGATATGGGAGAAAGATATTATATAGTAGTTACCTGAACAACTTCTTACAAACAACTGTTCAATGCGAAATTACCGCTGATCACATGACAATTACGAGCAGTTGCGTATTCAACTCGTGCTTTTATATCTCCTTCTTCAAGCAATGATTTCCTTGTCCCTTTTAGTTGTATTTCTTCACGCACTCGCGCCTGACGTCCGTTTTTCGCTTTCTTGCTCGAAAATTGTTGTTGTCACACCCGTTTTTTCGTTTAAATTTCACGTTTGATAGGTTTTCCGCCTTCGCTGTAAATGTGCCTAACAATTGTACCTGAGAAAAACACAAGTTTTTATTACAATATAAGTGCGACAAAGCCGTTACTTAAGTAGTCTAACGTATGAAAAGGAGTTCAAATTGACACAACCATGAACATTACATCCTCCACAACTGTTTCTACTATCCGTTCGGTTCCCACGGTCTCATATATCTTTGAAATCTGTTTCACACTCTAATTTTAAGCGCTGTTCGCACAAACTCATATATCTTTTCACATCCGATTCCTTATATATTTTGGCATATAAATTGCAAAGCACCTCCCTTTTCTTTGAAGTGATGATTTTGTAAGTCCGTTTCTAATAAAAGCATTTGGCATTTATCTGTCAAATATGTATGACATGCGCCTCTATTCAAGTCCTCATTTTCTCTCACAATACGTTTTTCATGACTGTCCAATCCCAACTGTTCAATTTCATTAGCTCGTTGACGTAATAAGACAATTTTATATGCCAAAACATGGCTCGTCAATTTTTTTGTAATCAGTAACGGTTGTCACTTCTTCGTTTTTCTACATTTATCATCAAATTGTGGACAATTATTGCACTTGGCAGGATACCCCCCTTACGAAAACTATCTTCTCTTTACTCTAATTCAGAACTTCTCAGTAAACAAATCCATGCTTCAGGGACTTGAAGAACTTTTGACAATCTTTTCGTATGCATATATACGCTTCTGGGTGAAATCTTCGCTTTTCCGTTTCTGATTTCGTATCAAATTCCATGAATATTGGCCACAACGGGTTGTTCACATCCACAATGAAATAAAGAACGTGCCTGTTTATGTATGATGTTGGTATACCATATCCATCAATATGCATTAGACTTATGTCCGAACGGAAAATTTCTTGACATAGTGGTGAATGTACCAATGATTCCTCTTTGTCAGATTGGTCTATATCTACATTGAGCCATGACCAACAGTACCTGTCCACATGAACACACACCTCAAAACCATTCCTATTCCTATTTCTGTTCCATGCTTCAAACTTTTCATTTGCATTGTCACCGTCTACACATCCAACTTTCATCATGACACATTACAAAAAACCAGCGCACCCTGGGAACCCATGGAGACTGAATATTTTTTCGATTTCAACAAGTTCCATGCGGCTTGGTCTCCTTTTCAGGAAAAAAATTACCATATTCTTTAACGACAAACCGACAAACCGACAAAATTCAAAAACATACTTCTCTACTCCATTCCGGTATATCATATACTTTTCAAACTGATCAGTACCGATTTTACCACAACTTATGGTAACGAATACAATAAAAATTCTCGCTTCAGTTGGTACCACATGGTCCTAAATCAAACCAACGGTACTATCCCATATTTGTCGTTGAAGCAGTATCAAATCATGGATCATGAAAACAGCTTTAGACAAATTAAAAATATATTTGAAGGTCCATTCAGCACAGATATTTAATTTGGAAATATATTCTTTTGTTTTTCCAAACATATCCTCCATGAAAACTGTACTCTGTTCCACATCAATATCGGTTTCAATTTCGTCTTCGATACTATTCTTTTCCATCTGTTTCATTACTTTTTAAACAATTGTTCCTGTTGGGCTGCAGTTAATTCATTTCTTTTTACTTGTCCCACTTGCAAACGCAGGAGCGCTTTCAGCATTTTTCTTCCAGTTCTTATGTTCTTTCCAACACATAATTCTCCCGTCTTCAAGTTGAGACTGGAACTATCACAACTGGACTTTGCACTTCCTCTGCAGCCAGCTACCAATAGTGGAGAAGCAACTATTATTAGTGCACTTTATTGACATTGACGGCTTTTCCACAACAGTACTAACTATGAAAAAACCCACAAACCCACAAACCAAGTTGCTGTCTCGTTTCAATATACATTCAACTCATACTGCCCTTGTAAGTCCACTGCTCGTCGACCAAGACTGTCTACCCAAACGTTTCCCTCATACGTATAAACATTGCAACGATCTATTTCCCAATAAATTCAGAACATAACACAATTCGGACGGTGATTGGTTGTTACATAAAATAGTACAGTTTTACGTACTGTACCAGTGTAACAAAAGCGTGTTTTGAAATTATATAATATAATTTTTATTCAAACTTACACAAATTGTTTACTCGTTTCAACACCCTTACTTCCATTGCTTTCAAAAAATATTAATATAATATATTCATCTCAACAAGTCTAACGAGAGATGACCTAAATATTAAATTCTTGCAATACAGTCGGTGGCAAATAATATCCCATCGACTGCATTACACAAACTTAATTTTTAGAAATTATTTCTATTGTGAAATTCGAACCAGAGGATCACTGGTAGTCAAAATTATCAGAATTCAGCACATAACTAAAAATATGAAAAACTTAGGACTGGGAGAATAAATATGAAAACCTGCAGCGACGATTCAATACTAAATATATCAAGGAAAGGGCCAGGCGAGACTGAAGCGTGACACAAGTCAATTTCAAACGGTTCTGATCTGGGGAAAGAGTGTATCAGTGAAAATATTCAAAAATTAAATATTTATTGTAAGGTATGTGTGTTGGTAGAATATTGTAATCCCATTACAGCGTTTAGGCAAAGATAAATCTGGTAAATAGTTATTTCCCTGAAGCCACATTTCAAAACATAAGAATTATTTTTTCAGATATTTATGATACACAATGAAAGTAAAGGCACGGAGAGATTTGAGTTGTGTTTTGGGGTGCATCTGTAGTGGCACATTAGATTTCAAAACAGAGAAGTGGAGGTGAAAGAGGTCACCGGCTTACTGTAGAGAATGGAAACAGAATTTGGCGTAACATCTTTGTCACGTCGTGAGTCTGTCTGCAAAGTGGGTTTTGGCCGAAAGTATAACCCGCTTTCAATCGACCGTGTGAAGGAAAGAATAAAGAAACTCTTTGGGGAAATTTGGATATCTGATCAAACCAAAATCCGCCATGAAGTGTACAGTACGAAAAACAAATTGTTGTATATATGTCAAATTTTGCCGAGTACCCGGCTTTTCGGAATCCGCGCACAATGTGAACATGACTTGATATTTTCAGAAGGATACAGGTCACAGTGCTGTACGAAAAACTTTTTCTTATTGTTGCACTGAAAATTTAGGGTGCGATGGGTTGGAAACGTCCAGAAATTACGTGATCTTTGCTGACATTATTTCCATGGTTTCGGCCCGTTTGCACCGGTGAATGGTAATTTCAGCGAAAAGGCGCAAAAGCCGATACTGTTTTCATACCGATTTTGGAATGGTGATTTGGCAATTTTATAGATAATAATATAATAATATATCTTATTATGCTACCATACTGAAAGGGTATCTTCACAAAAATATGCAAAAAGACCTACGACACCGCTGCTCGGAAACAAATTAGAAAACGACGTCGGATGTGAATGAACAAGAAAGAAGATAGATTTCGTATTAAGGGAAACATTAAAAAACGGAAAAGAGCAGTAAGGGGTACCATGAGTTTATTTTAGGAACAAAATGTTAGTGGATGTTAAATGTGGGACGACACTGAAATTTTCAATGTCAAATCCGTTACGAAAAATCAGAGCTTTTGAAGTTCCAATTCTTGTTGAAGCACTTCACAAATAGTACGTTGAAGATGTATTGATGCTTTTTGAAGATACCCCGGTTGGTGTTTTCATGGCACTAGAAAGATTAATATTTCATTTTCATTATTTGAAAATAAAATGTGAAACTTGAATGAAATTCTCAATACGGTGAAAATCGTGTATCAACTGCATGGATCACATTCTTCACACTTCCATTTTTAAAAACAGTTCATAAAAAAGTTGGAGCACGCAAACTTGTTCGCCTGCAACAACATCGTATCTGTATACTGACACAGTACGTGTTTATAATTTTAAAACATCGTTTATTCCAACTGTCGACAACATTGCATTTTTCTACGACCACCAACATGGAAACGACTTAAAAAGTATTGTTGCAGGTTATTCAGAATTTAGAGGAAGAATTGTATGATATTTTGAAGAATTCATCAACTACGGGTCATTTACTAAAAATATTTCCAGGTGATATGTGCCTGCATGAGGGGGTCTCATCTCTGAGCCCAACAATGGTCGATGAAAATTTAAAAGTAATGAAACGAATGGTAGGTTCAATGTGTAAGATGGAATGCCTATGAAAAGCTACATTTTTCTACAGCCTACTATTTGAGAAAGGCGAAATAGAAAATCGTTTTCAGAGAAATTTGATGCATTTATTTAAGTGTAGGAATAAATCAACTGTCACAGTGGTGATAACATCACCCTTGAGATGTTTGGAGATAAAAAGGTTGCTCAAGGAGCAGCATGATGATGTCATGTGCAAGTAGTGTGGATGGAAACTTAGAGACAGGTTAATACAAGAAGATTCGATCGATTGTTCCCTTGTCAAGAAAAGAAAATTATTGAATGAGTATTTCGGAAAGATGTATCGCCTGGGACGAAACTACATAATTGAATTCGTGAAATGGGGAAAATTTCTAAGTGAAAATATCTCAAGGGCTAAAGTTGATGACGGGACAAAATGTTTTTCGCTTTATTTTATATTTGGGTCGGACCAGATACAGATTTTGTCGTGGGCCACGAAAAGATTGCGATGTGATGGGTGCTAGAAGACACTTCCGGGTGTGGAGAAACATTTAATTCTTTACTATTTATGGTTACTTTATGGAAAGTAGAAGAAGAATATCGAGTGATCTGACAAAGTTTTGAGGAGGACAATTTTTATATGGATGGTGAAGGCGCTAACGAAACGGCACCAGTCGGTAACGACATGTGTGGGTTATGTTCTGTCAGCACTGGTTTATGAAAACATGACTATTCAGCTCTTGAATGTAGGCATTCATTACGTACATATTTTGTATTCTTGGAAGCTTCCTATTGTTTCCGTCCATTTTCCTCTATATTTGGAGGTCATACACGCACTGCTGTTTCTAATTTTCAATAAAATAACATAGAAGATTTTGATAGCAATCCTCAAAATCCCAGCGCTTATAATATGTTATGATTAATTTTCTTACCTACACAGAACTACATACACCAAATTCCTAGCCTTCGTTAAATGTCTAAGTTTTGGACCATATGAATGTACTGCGAAAACTATAGGACGTTGCAATGACCGGTCTGCGACTGCCTAAATGCGGTCGTTCATATTGGTAAAAATTATGATTGGTTCCCTGTTCTATCCGTACACATTCACCTCTTGAATGTAGGCATTCATTACTCGGAAAACAGACAGAGAGCATTATCGTTTTCTGTGAAAAGGGCCGTTCTGATGTGATTGGTTTGACGTTGGTGTTTAATTGAGTCTGTCCATCTTTCTATCTTGGCGCAGGTATCTTTCTTATGTCTTTCCCCTTTTTCTCTTCATGATCTGATGATGAATTATCTCCGTCTGGTTTATCTGATCGGTCTTCCGATTTTAATGCCCTCTAGTCCTAACGTAAATCTTCTTCTTCTGGCTCACATTTATTATTCAACTCATTATTGGTGTTTCTTTCTGATAAATGTGTTGGTAATGGTATCCTTTCAGCTTCTTTGGTACCGATTTTTGATTTTGCGGTTCCTCTTGATGAATGCTTTGGAGGTACGTGTTTTGATCTATATAGTAGTCCAATTAGGATATTTTCTCTGCTCTTCGTACCAGATTGGTCGACTAATACATCCCTCGACAACAACAAATCACACCAAGTGGTCATTACTGATCGTATCTATTGTCTTATGGCGATTGTTTTGAATGTGGTTCTGAAGTTAAAACACAGCCTTCCACCTGCGAAGCTCGTTGTTTTGTATGCATCCATCATTTCTTTTGCATAGATATGTACATATTTCCTGTATTAATTTACTTCATTTGTAGTGGTATTTCGTGGTGGTAGCTCGGGGTCATCAGTAAATACTCCAGTATATTCTAGATCAGTTTTTCAATGTCTTCTGGGTCCTTCTCTTCTCTTTGTACTTGTTCTTCAGCTGGTTCCCCCACAGTTATTTGAATTTTTTGCTCTATGTTCTTCCTTACCTCCTGGTTCTTCATGATTTCCTTCAATCTCATGTTTCGTTCTTCGTGGGATTCACTGACCCTTGATATATAGTCTGTTGGGACTTGTTGTAGCTTGAGTTTGTGCTGTGGTACAAGTGGGGGTAGTTTCATTTGTATTTCCGGTCCATTTACTCCTGCTACTACCGAATAGTAGTCGGTCGTAAACCCTATGGATTCAGTCGTAATATATGTTGTATGTCAGAAAAGTTATAACCCTTGAGTCTATTTATGAATATATATCTTTTTGAGGCCAATCTTCGATTCAATGCTGTCCATCCAGATTACTCGTTTATGCTGTCTTTCCACATTGGATTCTGGGATTGTCTCAGATTTTCTTTCCCTTCCCAAAGTACTCTTTTCTCTACTTTCTTAAATGCCAGCTCGCTTCCTTCTTATTTTCGGTTTTTTATTTCGTTTCCATTGCAATAATTAGTGTGTGTACGGTGATTTTTGTGTTCCATTCTCCTTCGCCGTCTAGGAGCGTTTCAGAGTGATGTTAGGAACTGAGTAGCACAGGCTAAGCTGTACTATGTACCTTTCTGACCGTGTTGTCACAGTAGTCCCACCTTTAGCCTCGTAATGCGCTTATAGACCCGTAATTCGCTGTCTTACTGATGGCTTGGTTCGCTCTGAGCATTCTTCTAAATTAGATCTGGATAATGTCGTTGTCAGACCGGGGACCCTTGGTGGAGACGGCAGTTTGTCTTTTGCGGACGGTGGTTCTAGTTTGGGGTTCTTATACTCGGTAATTTTTACTCTTTCCTCTTCCCCCAACAAGAATGGTGTCTATTTTATACCCTATGACAAAGTGTCAGATAAAATGTTACACGTCGTATCCATTACTGCACTTCTAGGAATATTATTTTAATGTGTTCAAAATCTATTTGGAATTCATATTTATTTAAAGTAAGCACTATTGAAATTCAGCACACGAATCCAAGTGTATTATTCACGTTACTTTCTGAATAACCTTCATCCCATCTTTCAGTATGTGATTCCTTTGGTACCTAAGTCAAATGTAACCTCTCGCCCTTTAATCTAGATACACAAAACATAGTAGAATTAACACAACCCCGTCCATCAGCTCCCGGTTTCTGAACCACGTTCAAGCACGACCTCTAACTCCAGCCCACTTTTCCCGTTTCGTACTAATATGGTCATTCTCCAACAGAGGTTTTCACCACCTTCATGCACGACGAAGACATGTCAGACTTGTTAATAATGGATAAGAGACCGTACATCCGGATTTTATACAAAGGATACTACCTCGCTACGTCCAAATGACCCTACCATAAGACGACTTCTCTTCGGTACTTCATTGTAAACCGAAACCAGAACTTTGGCTTGTGCAGCCGCCAATCGGGGGGAGTCGTAGTGGTCGGGAACCATTATCATAAAACCGTGCACCAGCCCATAAAAAGGATACATCATAAAAAGAACAATTAAATTCGGAGAACAAGTAGAATATTCGCTTATGAAAATGGCTCCCCTAATTCTCACACAGCCAAAACCTCGTCAGTAACTATTAAATCAAAAACGCCCGCTCTTTCATTGACCCAATCTCATATCTTTTCCGTGCAATTTACGTATATCTATTAAACTTTAGCATCTCCTTCTGACCTGACCTCTATCTCCACTGATGGGAACTATAACATATCTCTGCCATTGGGCACGACGGCAACTCGTCAAGAAACTGTCCACGCGGTTCTTGACACCGGTGAAACTCACCATTTGATCCAATAGGATCAAATAAAATCTAGTTTGTTACGATTTATGCAACCAGCACAAGAACGACTGATACAAACCGCAGGGTGAACCTTCTCGCCATCACCGACATCATTATGCTTTTTATTCGTATCGGAGATGTTCGCGTCCCTAGTGTAGTGCGGAGTAGCTGATAACCTCTCATTCCCACACCTACTTCCACATCCTTCACCATTCAGTTTATTTGCGGAATCTCTGTAACGTCTGACACTTTAAGGTCAATACGAAAAAAATAGTAGAATCAACATATATGATAAAACATTGAAGAGAAGAAATAGAGAGAGAAAAAATGGTTCTGACGGTTTTCTTATAGTAAAGAAGAATACAGAAAGAGAATTCAAGACAGAAGATCTTTTTGTCGCGATAGATAAATGCAAGCCAAAATATACACTTGTTGTGCTGTATTTCATAAGAGGGTCACCTAATAGTGCTACTGTAGTGTTTCGCGGAAGTCAGAGAGTGAAATTAGAATGTAAACGTGTTCTGCAGTAGTAAAAAGTGTCTTAAACTCAAATAGTGAGGGTATTGGTAGTTTTACGGAAAGGATCTGGAGTCATATTTTGACAATTCCATCAACCATCTATTCCCATACTATTTAAAGACAACATGGCCCTGTGCTTGCTGGCATTTATATGTGAAGTAGAAACGCTTCAATTTTTTAATCATATAATATGATTTCAGGTAGAAAATATAAATTGAGTGGTGGTTCCCAATCACCATCGTTCGGTAACTGCACTCACTAGTGTCCTCATTCCATAATTGCCACTAGACATTGCCACTGAATTGATAACGCCTGGTACTATTGTTAACACATGCCTAATTATTATAGGGAACAGCAAAAGCTTCTCAAAATTACACCTTCTGGTAACGACTCGTTCTAGATGCAGACCTTTGGAACAATAATCAATAACTTTGAAAATACGTCTGACTACTTTAATCTTTAATGCGCATTACAGATTTCGCACGGTCATGATAGATGTTCGTTTCATCAACATGGATGACGAAACTACTACGATCACGTTTATGATCAAGGCCATTCTCCAGTATCCCACATGTTCATATATATCGCCACTATGGCTAATAAACATTTCTAAATCCATTCAGGCACTTCAAACGATGATGAAATCAATCAACACGACAACAATGCAAATCCAGACTATAAATCACTCCCAATACACACCTCCAACCTAATCATCATCCCCTAATCACCAATACAAGGCCATTAGTCCACATACATTGTCCTTTAATTATAATACATCCCATACAAATCATACTCGCAATCACGATTAGTGCAAATGTCATACTGCAACCTACGGCAAAATTTGGAATCACTCAGATTACCAATATTAAGATCGCAAACACCCACTCAAATAACCACCAACTAGATCATTATACTGCGCAAACCTATCAACGATTCTCACACAATCGACACTCATCCCATTCCAGTCAGAATCCAATCAGAAAATCCATATTTATCAACCACAAAAATAATAAACTCCCTATATAACATCAACCCCCACATGAAGCATCGCAATACTCTGATGAAGACTATCCATCTCCATTATTCGGTTCGTTTACACTATACATCGCTGTGCATCCGACACACATACCCTGGTCAATTAATGAAAACTTTCATCGAGATCTAAGATACATTACTACCACCACGCATCATACCCCAATCACTAAATCTAGTCTAATTGATATACCTACTCCCAGAAGGTATATCAATTGGACCAGATACCGCCTCAGTTCGGATATTCACATTCACAGTCAAATGTGACTATCCTAACTGAGGAAGTTATAACACCAGCAATTCCTAACACTCTAATCTAGATTCACGAAGTTACCAGTCGAATCCACGCACAATAAAGCCTATATCGCAAAATCAAAAACGTTGTTCAAACAAATTTTTCCGACCATATTTTCACATGGAAAAACATGTCATATACTCTATCGTTTCTACCCCAAACTGCAACGGCATCCTCTCCTTCCTAATTATGAAACTTCAAATATTTCCATCGCACCCTCTCCAAATAATTCCACACAATTAAGGAAAATTCCCAATCACACCTCATCAGCAAAAACGTCTCCATCCTCCAAGCCCAACATCGTAACCATTCAACTATTGCTTATCCTGATCACTAGTAGTGATGTATTAAATCACTACCTTTCAAGACGTCGTCTCTGAATTATCAAGACATTATAATGTCGTTTTACATTGCATTCAACCATACGATGCTTCCTGCCCTTCATCATATAATCTCCGTTGCTCATTTTAGATCACTGTCGCACATCTCCATACCAAATGACACTATCTTTTAGTACTACTCCTATGCAGATAGTGGGACTTCATAATCCCCACATAGACTATCCAACCAATACACCAATATCTTTTACCAATAAATATACAGCGATACTATGAACCCCATCACCCCAATTCTAGTGCGAGCGCAGAGACATATAGTGACGGTAATTGACATTGCATCTCGATATTTCATCGCGAAATATATCCAACTGATGGCCCTAATTAGCGAAAATTATACCGCAAACGATACATTACATGGAACACATACACCCTCGGCACATGCGGCCGTTTGCGATGTGTATTCCCTGGTATTATCAGACTGAAATATCTGAGGTATGCTATCTCAGAGATTTTAGTCTGATAATACTCGTGAATATACACCGCAAATTATTTCATCATTTATACAATCGAATTGCATTTACTAAACAACAATCTCCCCACATCAACCGCTTTGCTTAGAGTATCAATAGAACACTGACTAATTCTGCACGAGCGGCCCTGGTTCATAGCTAATTATCACCAACTATAGCTTTTTTTGAACTCGATGCCACCTAAAAATATATTCGAATCCCCGCTCAAAAACAAAAAACTAAATCTGTAGTAATTTGGCAATCAAATGCGACCCTAATTTCTCCCCTTTCGTGCCACTGGCAGCGTCGTCGTCTGGAATGCGCGCAAGCGGAAACTTGATGCTCGATCACGGCCTGCTCGTTTTCTTCATAATTGAAAACGCGAACCAACGTAAAATGCTTCTATCCAACACATCCCAAATAATGACATACCGCGCAAAGGTCTTCATTCCTTATCTCTATTCCTTCGACCCAGCCCGTATCTTAGACACGGATTTCAAACATTATCAATTTCATGTAACGCCATTCATCAGAGATCCAGATATAGAACCACACTAAAATCTGCCTCAACTCAGAAAATACCCTGACGCCTCAAAATGGGCATTAGCTCATGATGAATACATCAATCAACTGGAAAAAAATCAGCATATCCAATGGATAACAAAAGACAAAATGCCTCCTTCTCATGTGCGTAAGTCTAAACCATTTTCTCTCACCATGAAATACCGTTACAAGCGAAACCTAAATGGCTCCATCAAAACACGAAAAATGACGTGTGCTGTTCATGAGAATTAAATGAAACATTCTGTGGAGTATAATCCCGATAAAAGAAGCGCATATTCAGCTTTAAAACTTCCTGCAAATTATTACTTTCAGATGCCAGACACCATGACAACTCGATACGACATTCCGACATATCTTCTTCTTTTGTACATAAAAAATATGATTCAGATCACATTTTATGTGAACAGAGTCTCCAATCTGGCGATTCCTTTCCCTATTCTGATTGTTCATACTGAATATTGCTAATGAAGCTCTACGGCTTGAAGGTAGAGGGTCACATATATCTTACTGGCTTACATCATCATCATATATCTGCGCACTATGATTAATGGAACACCTATTAGGCCTCTTTTCCAAGAAAACGTCAATAGGCAGCATCCATATATCTAGAACCATTGACAATTTATTAGTCACAGCCTCTGAAATCAATTACGTCACGTTATTTCTCAACCATCTTCATAAAAAGTATTCTGTAAAAGGCCTAGGAAAAAAAACTTTATTAGGATGGTCTATCGAATACGAACAAAACGGTGACATTCATTTCTCCCGGCCAAACCTAACTCAGAAAGTAAGAAAAAATCTCAACCTCCAAAATTATAACAGCCGATCCACTCCCTTACTCTGCAACCCCGAATATTAAGATGATTGGGCATCCTTTCTACTAAATAAGAAAATGAACCAACTATGTATGTCATGCTTGCACGATTACGATACCTGGTGGACGGCACACTATACGGAGTAGCACTTTTAACAGCCCAATTGGTCAGACTCATCACAAAACCCCTTCTATGGCCATCAATTATTACTCATTCAATCCCCAAGTACAATACCTAAATGGTACTATAAATCATGGTGTAACCGTTTTCAACTCTTATCATAACCCACTCATATCTTATTCTGACTGTGATTTTGCGGAACGCAAAATATAGAACCTCAACTTCTTCATCTTCACACACTTGTTATGGAACTCCTATCCAATTGATATCCCGCAAACAGCAAACTGTTGCTCCCAGCCCCTATGAGGCTGAATATTTGGCAGCCTCAAATGCATTACAAGAGATCATATGGATACTTAAAATACTGAAAGATGTTCATAGCGTCAAATATTACCATCCCCTTTCCTGATCGACAATAATGAATTAATCGACATTTCAAAGAATACAGGATAAACTGGGAGAAGGAAACATATCGACATGAAACATGATCATCTACATCATCACAGCCAACAATCAACTATATTCATCAAAATAGTTTTGACTGTCGACAATCTATCTGACATATTCTCCAAACCACTTCCGCCTATTAGGTACAAATTTCTCATAAATGCTTCTCAAACTTCCCGGAAAGACTCCGCCAGTCTGGAGTCAGAACAACTAACATCATGGAAAGGTGTGAGACTTTCTCCATACTATTGAAAATCAATTTCTGCTTATAGTTAGTAATTACCACATGCCTTTGCAATCCAATAACGACGTCTCTATAAAAAAGAATGAATATTTCGAGATATATGATTCCTGTTATTTCTTAGATTAATTACAAATTATTATGTTATCTCTTCATAACAAGTCACACCTTTTCATAGACATTTATCCATTTTTCTTTTTTTTCAAAATATTTATATTTAGAGGCGCTATGTCTATTTCTCGTTGTGATACTTTCTTATATCAGTCCAAGACAATGAGCAATGACATGACTGATACGTTACACATTCTTCTAATTTGTAATTCTTAACTATAAAAAGCATGAGAACGTGAAGAGAGAACCATGATACCCTACTATCTCTTCACAGTTCTTTTCACATCACAAAAACTTTAACAAAATAGAACAATTTGAAAAGTTTAATTGGACTTTAAAGTTAATTTTTAAATATCAACTATAAGTTATTATTTTAAAAAAAAAATAAAAAAGAGTTGAAAACAACTAATGGGTTCCCTTAGTTTTGATTATTATAATTAGCAGAAACCAAAACTAAGTGGTTATTTGCTGCAATTGTACAGTAGTGTACAGTGGTGTCTATTGACAAATACATCCTCGTATGTAGAAGCTTCTTTACTCGTGTATTACCGCCCTCCACCATCTATTCAACTAATAATCTCTAGATTACTTATAAGAAAGAGAAAGACAACCGAACTTCAAACCCACATACAGAAGAACAACTGGATCCTTTTACCAACAAAGTATCAAGTCAAACAAGAAACCTAAAGCAACTCTCGAGACATACCTCAATTAACCTCTTTAAAATAAAATAATACTAAAATAACCATCTATCGCCAACTCATTAAAAGCCTGTTTGGTTACTACTACTGAACTTTAAATACAGAAGAGAAATACTATTAGTAGTAGTAATTACTGAAATCAAAGAACAACGTGTTTATTAATAAAATTATAGTGAAATGAGTAATGAAAAGGATGACTATAGCGGATCTTGCCTACGTGATCTTAAGTGCTTCGAACTGGGTCAGAATTCCACTCTTTGGGTGATTCATTTCTACAACGAGATTGTAGATCTTTATTGTCATCACTTCCTTCCCTACAATAAGAGGAGAAAGGCATATACTGTCAGCATTGTCAAAATACAAAAAATAAATTGAAGAGTTGACTCCGGAAGATCAGGAGAGCAAAAAACAGAGTACATGAAAGAATCAACAGTAGCATAGAGATACCTTGATATACTCCTAACGGCAAAAATCATCCATAATGAAATGGATGATGGAAATGGACTAAGTACAATATAGGGGGTACTAGTGACTCAATGTCTGTCGATGAGTGGAACACATCAAGTAACGTTCATGCGAGAGAAAGCGATGATGAAAAAATGACGGATGGTGATGATAAAAATGATATGACAAAGAAGCGATGGATGATGGTGATAAGATGAGATGATGAAGAAACGATTAATAATGACGATCAAATGAGATGATGAAAAAACGATGTATTTACGGATAATGATAATTTTGAGATGAGATGATAGAGAAAGGATATCACACATCGAAAAGAAGGACGAAAACGGAACATACGATCACTACCGTAAATGTGTGAATTGACAAAAGAAAGGAAGGCTAAAAAGGGATCCAAATGAAAAGGTATAAGAAAACAAAATAACACGAAAATGGATGTTCAATACACTTATCAGTAACGTATAAAGCGGACTTGACACTGTCCACAAAGATACAGCACGAGCACCAACACTGGGGTAGAAACAAGTCACAGTATTCCATTCGGGACGTGAAAAAAGGGACTTGACGTTGTATACAAAAGTTACAGCATGGCATCCACACCGGAGTAGAAAGAAGTCACAGTATTCAAGTATTCTACCACCACCTCTCTACAGTATGCCTATTCTATATCTGCATATAACTACATTGACTAATTTGCGACACAAGAAAAACCATTATCAACACATGTAACACAACACGTGTATATCTTTTCAGGCTAGTAGAATTAATTAATTAGAACTCGGGCATTTTACCGACAGCTTGAATCATTAATATCATTTAATTATCTATCATAAATTTTTTGATCTGGTGTAAATACCAGATCCAAAATAGGAAAAGTCGATAAAATAAAAGAGTAGATTCAATTTAACAGCTTGCAAATAGTTTCAACTTAACATCCTCGAAAGGAAACTCGCAAAGGAAGAAGGGGGGCCTCAATCAGAAATCGACTACTCCTCAATTATCCATTCAAGAAAGTGGAGAAACAGTGACCTAACGGCCACTTGTTGACTCCATCTACAAACGGAAGTGTCAACGATCATTTTTTCCTAAAAATCCAGACTCGTGAAGTCACTTAACTGCGTCAGAAGAAGGTACTATCGGACGAAGACACGCTGAATCATTAGAATCGCTACACATAGTATTTTGACTGCCGCCATCATACACGTATACAAAATACAGTTACAATCTTCGTTTCTCTCGCACGCTTGCAGTCGCTACAGACTGGGCGAACCAATCGTGGTACTAATTGTTTTTCCATATCATAAATCGCGAGCGCGCTTTATAGCTTAATAATTTTCACTTTTGATTTTTCCATATCGTAGACTCGAAGTACTGGGACACATTCTACAATTTTAAGCTTTTGATGAACCTACCCTTCGTGAAATCTATACTCAATTAATAAATATCTGTATGAAATCTACAAAAAGTTCAATCTCGTATATAGGAAGGGTAGGGCTAACGAACAGAGTCATTGGGACTTCATTTGAAATCCCAAAGCCTCATCACTGGGGAATGTTAACTTGTGGCCTCCTAGATTTATTCAAGAACATCGTAAAGATCAACAATATTTAATGCGAAGGCTTCACATATACACGTTTACTGTCAAAACTCCAAGAGATATACATTGAGGATATGGGGGATCCCACAGTTGCACTGGAACGACATCATAGGGTCGGACAGTCTTATGTGGCTCTACACACGAGCTACCAAAATAAATACACAAAATTTTGGAAGAAACAAGATTATAAGTTAACTGAAAACTTCTTTGGTGCCCAAAACAGAGGCACAGAACTGAGCTTTATAGAGCTCAATTAACAGGAAAACTAAACGGAAAATAAGATACTTCTTGGTCTTCTGCACATATTACCAAGGGAGGTTCAAAACTGGTCGATTTTCTTTTACAATTAGGGAAAATAATAAACCAGGAAAATAGAAAGACTAGATCAGCAACTCGGTGCATCGAACCACTATGAACAATTTGGTAGTGAACTTAAAACTTGTACTGAAGAAAATGGCAAATTAACTACCGCTGGGTCAGAGTTCTGACTGTAAAAAGTAGAGGCACAAAGTATAAATATATAATGGTAAAAGTGGTTCCAATAATTGGAAAGAAATTACTGTCCATGGCCAACCTACCCACAACCCACAA
>JAULBU010010356.1:0-24217 GCA_032358235.1 Odonthalia washingtoniensis
TTTTTTGGTGACTATCAGATTTTGGATGATAGCTCCGACGGCATCCCGGTGGATCGGGTAGGTTTCCTCCTATAATTTGAATACCGACTCCCGGCGAAAGTCACTTATTTACAGACGCGTAATTTTGTATGCCCCTAGCGCCTGTTGGTATCTTCAAGGATATCTACTAACTGCACCAACTACCGGACGCAACTCTAACCACGATACCTCCCATACAGCTAAGTTACGAAAATATTATTAATGATTCTGTCATTAATCACCTCTGTGTGGGAGGAATAACTCAACGTAACCGCACGGACCTGCGAGAAATAGTTCAAGAATTTTTAAGACACCGCCGCATCAACCCCAGGACAACTCCGCAGGCCAACTGCTCCTCGCAGACATTGGATCTTTCATTTCCACACACAACAGATCCAGGCACTGCAACATTCACCTATTCTCCTGTTCTATCCCCGGTGATCGCCCAGATCCCAGTACCACCTTCAATACCCTGTCCCCAATCTGGAACTCCAACTGAGATGCATCACTTGATGGTACTTCGGGTCAACCTTCCTCCGATGAAACCACCGGATGTACACCAAGTTCGTGAAGAACTTTCAACTGAGTTACCCATATGACACATGAATGTGGGGCAGATTTCGAATCGATATCTTCCAACTTCAAGGATAAAACCATCGCAGGTGACGTTGCCAAAAGCGTCACAAAATTTATGCGTGATTATTCAATTTTATCTTCCCAACTAAACCTCTTCGACTAAAGGAAGGTTCTGTTATTCGTTCACATCCTTGAATAAACAGCTCGAACTTTCTACCTGTCCAACTACCAACCGTCAATGTCCTTCTCATTCCTGACCTCCATCGTGATAACCGAATTTGATTTGGATGATCGACAGAAGGAGGTGCAACTTCGCCTCTATTGCTATAACCTTCGAGCCTTTATGGTGAAAAATGAAATTACCGATAACGGTATAGGAATTTCGCGCTTGTGTTCCTATATTAATAATTGAACGCGCAATGTATCGAAATGTATCGAAACTATACATTCAAGCTGAAAGTCCTATCCTCCCTCGTAGCTTACTACCAATGGGAAAAACTTCCAAGGGTCAATGTCATATCTGGAAATCATACTTTCTAGATATTGAAAACTGCGCTCGGACATTCAATTGAGTTAGAAAGAGAATCTACCCTTTCAAATCATCAATCATTAGATTCAACTGCCCTCACCTTATTTGGTCAGTATGCAAAACGACCAAATCACCGCCGTCGTTTTAAGAATTGCAACTATCACAACTTGAACAACCGTCAACCATTCAACTCTCGTCAAGCACCATCGACCCAGCATCACAAATTTCAGTCCAACAACGACAGATCAAAGCCATGATTAGCTTAGAAATCACACCGCCCGATCTCTCATAGATGGGGGTCTTCACCATCGTCGCCCAGCCACAAATGCTCACCTGGCGCGTCAAAAAGCTACATTTAGACCAGGTTGAGGATTGGTGAAAAATTCATCTACATCCGTCCGGGCATAATCGATGGATATGGGTGAGACTCATTTCAATCTGAACCGCAGCATTTCAAAGTCAACGAAGAAGAATATGAATCCCCCGCTGAAGATGAAGTCAACAAATTCAACCATCGAGTTTTTCATACAGTCAATTGCGACCCGGATGGTGAAGATGACGACAAATATCTGGATAACATAGTGGTAACAACGCATCTGAACCAGTTCTTCTGCGCCTTCTACTGTCCTACTTCAATTTAACCCTTTGAATCTAAACATTGAACCCAAACCCATACGGAAATGTCAACTGATCATGATGTTATCAACTGCAAAAATGTAGACCTATCAATTACGAGAACCCTGAAAACAAGCTGCTCCCATCATTATGCGTTAACAGTGGAGATCCGCTTAGTGTGATTAGTCTGTCAACACTCAAAGGCATTAACAAGTACTTCAGGATACAGTGCCACCTCACCCCTTAAAACCCTTCTTTTAAGTTTGACGATAGAGTTTTCAAGTCAAAAGCCGCAGCATACGTCATCCTCATCACGCCAGCTACCACGCATAATATCCCGATTGAGCTTGATGTTGTTGAAGTTAACTACCAGCATCTTATAGGCTTAGACATTGCGGATTATCACGCCTCAATGATTGATAAGGTCAAAAAGAAGCTCGCTCGACGGAAACAATTCAAAGAAAAAGACTAGGTGTATTTTCTTGAAGAAGGATTCGTTCCCATTTTGAAAACCCCATTTTACCACCTGCGCACCCTACTTGCTCCTTATGAAATCTTTACCACCAAATTCTCAACCAGCTAATTGAAACGCCTTCATCGTTCATTCTTTCAATCGGCCCCTGCGAAGCTTTTCAATTTGATACGTCGCACTAATCATTCCGACGCTGACCAAAATACAGTCTGGATTTTGAATGAGACTTTTGAGATGCGGTACGTTCCAAAAAGTGAGCTCCGCCCCACTCCGCTTTCGCCTCTCGTTCGGTTCGGACAGCGCTCCATTTGACGAGCGCATATTCATGGAAGTATTTCACATCACCCTTAAAAAGATAAAACATGATATTGTGCATGTCATAGACGAAGGGACCCACTTTATTGCGGTAATTCATCTCAAAAACATGGAAACGAGCACCGTTTGGCACTCAATGATAAAGAACTGCAACACTATATACACTGGTCTACCAAATAGGAATATAGTAGACCAGGGTAATAATTTCGAAGACTATTATATTATAATGGCCAAGCTGGATGATATTAAGGTAGAAAATACTGGTATGAAAGCTCAGAACGGTCTAAGAATCTGCAAACTGTTGCAAGAACCTATTCGCACAACGGTCCGCAAATGTTTCATGGACTACCCTAAAAAAGACTTCGAATTACTGCTCGCCCTCGCGTCTAAGTCCATAAACGATACTTCGGGACGAGATGGCTTATTCCCGTTCTCCCTCCTTTTTGGTGCATTTCCTTGAATTGATATTTCAGCCAAATATGATCTACGGCTTACAAAAGACGAACGCGATGGAGTTGAACTTATCGTCTCGACCCAGATTAAAAGCATCATGGATAGTATGAGAATAAAACGTATGTTAGGACACAAGATCTTCAAGGTGACCGATCAATTTTTCGAACCTGGTGAAAACATATAAGTATGGCAAGAGAAGGGGCACTCTCACAAAAATTGTGAATACCTCGGCCCATTTCTAGTCACTTCATGCAATTGTACTTCTAAGTTAATCCACATAGTTGATGTTCCTGGAAAGAAGCCCCGGTCGTATTGGATTACGCAGATAAATCCGTATATCTCGCCAAAAACGTTGTCTACAACATTTATGAAAGATGTTAATTCAAAGTTGAACAGTTATCGATCCCCAAGTTTTGAAGAGGAAGTTTTCTTGACAGAAAGCATCCCCCTTAAAGACCCAAGAAGTCAAACTCCTGAAATTGTCAAGGAAAGGTGGGATGACATAACTAACCTGACGAAGCGCAAGAATTTCCGGGCAATTCTTCGCGAAGAAACACTGCGAGATGACAACATCCTACCCGTCCGGTTTGTCCTCACGCTAAAGTCATCGGTGGACGGATCAATTATTCATAAGGCAAGGTTTGTTATATGAGGACAACTTGATACCCTAAAACTCTTCATGGTGCCCTCCCCTCAAACCTTACAACCATCATCTATCAGCCTCCTGCTCGCCCTCGCATCTATACAGGGATCTGATGTTTGGACTTCGGACTTGACCCAGGCATATTATATTCGACAATACCCCTGATACGTGATCTATTCCTTGCCTCAAACATCCCGGAACTCAAACCTTCGCCAGATGAGTGTATGAAATTCTTTCAACCGCTTCTCACGCTCCTAATCCTGTTCAATGGACAATAAGTCATAAGAATGGCACCCTACCCTAGTAATGTTTCTCCTTCATTCTTCCTTTTCTTATTACCCTATTTCACATTCCTATTTTCTACCTTCCTTCGTAATTCCTTTTGTATTTCCACCTTGGCCGTTAACTTTAATTACTACTTCCTTCTATAATCGAATTTTATTCTCAACCCCTTTACAAATCATTCAACATGTAACTTCAACGATCCAAAGTGGCGCACAACTACCATGGTGAATTACAGCATAATGTTCCATCATGGTATTAATATGAATAAATAATTTTATGACACCTTTGGATCATTAATTCAAAGAACGTTACTTATACTCTCTTAATATCATGAACAACATGAAAATAGTGATAATTCCAAACTTTACAAAAAAAACTTAATACAAAAAGAAAACTCATGAACAACATGATGCACATAATAACAACCTATGCTAATATGAGAAATAAATAATGAAATCTTTGGATTATTAACATAATGAATTTATACTCTCTTCGATCATGAACAACATGACAAAAATAAAAACTCAAAAAAGAACTTTCAAAACACGGTTACAAAACATAACATATATATTAATATGTATACAACCTACAGCTAATTTAATAACATATATTCCATCTCAGCCTCATAAATAGAACGATAATTAATCACTGTCTCAGAAATAACTTCATAAAATGATAAAAATCTTCCAGCTCATCAAATACACAACTTTAAATTCCTTCAGATAACGTCAATAATTCAACATGAATATACCACTCTTTCAGCTTTATCTACCTCCCATACTTCGTTACACATTAACGAAGTGAATTACTGCCATAACCTTCATAATACAAAAATAACAAATAATATAAAAACAAAGAAACTGGTATTACATTACTTATCATTAATTCAGAAACAAGCTTACTGGTACTACTCCATGATTTCCACCCTTATTATAATTAACTGGTATACATTTCTCTCCTTCTATGTCACATATTTCTTTACTATGGTCAATTTTGATATGTATCGTTGCGTAATTCTTCACGGTTTTTTAGAAGATACACATCCTTGTCGATTGTCATTTATCATATTCCCGTCCATACATTACTATTATGGTACATGAATGTATTGACTATAACATGGTACATAAAATAAGGGGAGCACTCCTTACTACATATTATTACATTCCATACGTAATAATTATGATACTGATGCTCTTCTTATCGCAAATCTTCAGAACAAGGGTACCAATTAACTTCTTGACTTCTTCTTGGTTTAGCTGTAATAGATGAAATAAACTTCTGGTATCACTATGTCTTACGAATTACGTAGTGTGACACCGGTATACAAGTCTACTTCACTTTTCCATGGTTCAGTCAAGAGAATGGGGGAACAGATTAACCCAGCCCCTGATCCACTTCATAAGACTAGCCCTACCCGCACTATATATCACATCTACATTACAACATACTCGACTTCTCTACACGTGGACCATAATACACAGTTAGGAACCTACCTACGATACTGTAAATTGTCACCTACAATGCTGTACACAGTTAAGGAAATACTACCATAAGCTATGATATATACAGGTGAGCACCTTGGGCTCACTACCTAAAGCTCCCGCCGCGTAAAACCATTAATGTTTTGGATTTGCTCTTTGAATTCTTCCCTCCTATAATATTGCCACCAGCACCATTCCTTTCCTTCTTTCTATTCCCTTTCCTTACTTCTGACAACTACAATAAACTACCCTTTTACTGTCGTCACAGTGAGAGTATTGATACCATGACACCCTAAAAGTCACCTTCTTATTCGTAGTGATACGAATAGCTCAACGTTTCTTTAGCTCAATCACTCGGCCCCGGGCTTCGTCCGTATTTTACAATTTCTCTGACATTTTCTTTGGGCTCCCTTTCTTTATCAATCATCATCACTCTTGCATAACCTCACTACCTCGTTACGCGCAATCCAACTGCTAATCTCCCTCCCACACTACCGACTATCGTGCACACTTCATGATTATAGTACCTGGCGCTTTTACGTGTTATAGCTCGGCTACTGTACGCTCCGCCGGACACGATAATACCGTTCCCCGGCAGCGCCCAACATCCACATGCAAACTACAGGACATTACACCGCTCAATTCTACACGTGGCTGTATTCCGATCACCTGGTGCCAATTGTATTCACCAAGAATACAGTTGTTTCGCCAATACCAGTGTCCTTCGACATCATCGTCCTGTGGCATGTCTGTTCAATGGGAGAGATTCCGTTTTTTGTCCTCCTCCGGAGTGGAGTATGACTTCGTTCTAAATGCTTAATCTGTTAGTGAAAGTATGGCTTGTTGAATCTACTTCAAAATGCGTGGCTCGTGTATCAGGACTAAACATGATTTTGAAACTCTCTAAACCGACCTGTCAGGTCGTTCGATTACATCTGTATCTCCGGATACATTATTAAACTTATATAGGCCATCGTCTACCGAAGCCTGTTTATGGGAGTGTTTCCTTTTACTCCGTCGTTCGACTCGTAAGAGGACGCACCCTTCTTGTAAGATGTTCTTCGTATACTGACTTAGCCCGGTGTCCTAGTTGCGTTTGTAACAGGCATGTGCCTATTCGAGCTTCCCCTTCGTCTTACGAAGGGATGTTTCCAACCATTTCTCCCAGGTGTCTGCGGCCTTCTTTGGAGTTTTTGATCGTGAGGATGATTCTTTCAACGCCAATGCTAGTGGTGGGGCGTCATATCAGCTTTTCAAACGGTGCTAGTGCTGTCTATCTTTGTGGTTGGCAATTGTAGGCGTATGTTAACTCGCCCGATAGAGATCCCAATCCTTGAGGTGGAGCCCCAGATTAGATGCGTATTGAGGACATTATCTTCCGGTTGTATCTTTTGATGTTTCCATTCATTTTCACACAGTAGGTTGTGGTGAAGACCTTGTGGGTGTTCCGAGTCTGACCAACGTTTTGAAAGAACTTATCTGTGAAGCATTCTGCTTTATCTGAGATGTGTTCCTTTGGGGTCCCATACTTGAAGACCCATTCATTCACAGAGTTCTTCGCCACTTAGGTTGCTGAAAAGAACTTAATCAGTACCGTATTGGATATTTTCGTGAATCTGTTTGATATTACCGATAAACTGTTGTTACCTTGGGCCGTTTTGATGAGTTCACACAAGGCGTCGATGGCAACAGACACGATTGGTGATTTTGCCACAAATAAGCTGAAGTTTTGTTGCGTTTTTACACTGTGGAATGTAGTTTACGGCACAACTTGGACATCTCCGTGCAGTGGCTTAACAATCGACTATGCATGTAGAGCAGTACAAATGACGGGGTATTATCTGGTAGTTTCCTACCACCTGGGTCACCTCCGAGTCTGTCTCAATGGTTTATGTGCAATAATCTGGCCTTCAAGGAATGAAGGGTGAATAGTTCAGGTCCTTCATCAGCTTTTCAGATGATTAATACGTCGACTTCGAACCCGAAGGATAGTACCACTCCCTCATCAAGTTTTTGACGTATGGTTGGACAGAAGGGATCCGATTGTTTCGTGATGATCAGCTCCTCTAGGGAGATTTGCCGGAATAACTGGTCCCATTGTATATGTCTTGGCCGGTAAGGTTGTACACAAAGAGTCCGCGGAAATTCATCCAATCCGTTTTCATCCAGTTGATTATGGTCGTCCGGGATTTGTGTGTGAGCGTTGTTGCGCGACAGGAAATATGTCTTCTGTTTGGCGTGATCATCCTCTTGAATAGTGAAAGTCAGGAGGTCTTCAGCTTCGTGCGAAATTCCTTGGACAGATGTTCGAACGCGCGATAATCCATCTGCTTGCGTGTCTGTCATACCAGTTTTTTAATTGTATGTGGAAATTGAATTTAGCGAGTCGTAACTGCCATCACATGAGTCTGTCCGCTGGTTCAGTACTTTTGAGCAACCATGCAAGCACTACATGGTCTTTGTTAACTATGAACTTCTCATAGAAAAGTTATGGGCCGAGAATGTTCGGAGCTCATACGACGTGGAGACATTCTCATTCGGTTGGTCACTATTCCTTCTCGGCTTGGTTCAATTAACGGTACCAATATGTTTTCCTTCTATATTTGGATGGGTTTGGAAAGGTGCAAAGCCCACTTGGTAGATTCTTTCGTCCTTATCGACAGCATATTGGACGTTTAGTTGAGGTAACGCTAGTATATCAGAGTACAAAAGGCCTCTATCAAAGAGCGGAATGATTGGAGCTGCTCCTCATTTACTTTCAATGAGTCGGGGCCATTCTTCTTAAAAAGTTCATTAAGTTTTGAATATATGTTAGCATAGTTGTTATGAACCGTCTGTTGTCTTTGCACAGTCCGAGGAAGGATCGTAATTCCTTCTTTGACGTTGGGGAGTTTGCTTTCCGGAGAGACTCTGTGTTTGTTAGATCTATTACTACCTCACCTACTTTGATGATGTGACCGAGGTACTCAAAAATACTCGTAAATAACTGGCATTTACATATTTAAAAGGTGACACTGGCTACTACGAGGCAGGTTAAGATTTTATCCACATGTTTGATGTGTTAATGAGCCTACTTTGAGTATATAATAACGTCGGAGAGGTATATCAGACAAGTCTACCACTTATTCTTGGTAAGGAAGAGATATGACGCACGTTCAAATTTTGCGGGAGCGTTTTTCAGTCCAATTGGCATTCGATTTTATTGATACGTATCCGTATTTCATAAGAATGCAGTCTTTGGTTTGTCATCTGGTTTAATTGGTACGTTCCGATAGCCAGAATACGCATAAAAGGTTGTAAAATTTTTAACTCCTCCAAGTAAGTCAATATACTTGCCCATACGAGGAATGGGGTAGCTACCCTTCAAGGAGGAATGATTAAGCTTCCGGTAGTAAATATAAAAATTGAGGTTTACCGTCCTCTCAGGGTGGGAAAAGGACAGGTTCTGCCCATTCATAATAAACTGGTTCTATTACTCCAGCTTTGACCTGTTCGGTAAACTAAAGTTGTTCTATTCATTTGATCTTTGGTGCCGTCCAACACGGTGGATATTTGAACGACCTTTTGCTGGGTATGAGGTGGATGGCGTGCTCAGTCACATTTATGACCATAAAATTTCCTAGCGACATGTGTTCCTGATTTTTCAACATAGACCTGATCTTTTCATGTTTTTCCTCTGGTACTTCAGTTGGTATGTATGCCACCTTCCTTGGCGTTTCCTCTTGGTACATGTTCGACTCAGGTAAGTCCGACAGATGTTTGTCAATTGGCATATTTTGAGCTCTTCCAAAACAAGGAAGGTGATCGCTTTCGTGATTCCGACTAGGGGACAAGGCCGAGCATTCGGGCGTGAAAATATTCCATCCTACGATGAAGGTGGGGTGCGGACTTGCGTTAGAAATATATTTGTTTAGAAGCAGGTCTTTGGATATTCTCTAAAATTAGAAACAAATATGTGGAAAGGTTTTCAGTCTATTACATCAGCTATTCGTACCCCGCTAGAAATATGTGGTTATCGTAGGCACCTGATGTTGGTTCAACTAGAATTAATCCTGGGCGTTCTGTCATGACTAGAACCCGGATGAATCATTTCCTGTTGGATTACTGTCTGTTCTGCGACATATATCTTGATTGAAGTCATCACCCTCCAGCAGAAGTGTTTTTATTCCTCTGGTAATGAGGGGCCTTCAAGATTCTCTTGTTTGGTCAACGAATGAAGAGAACTGTGGTACCATCGTGAAGTTCAACTAACCGCCTACGCGAGCGGATTGGTTGAACATGTTTGTCGCATAAATCACAACCTATTTTCGGCACGATTAACGTGAGGCGACTGAATGAGACCGTTCATAATGCGATGCCGAAAGCTGAATTCTGCAGATACAGAGGAAGAATAGAGCCGGAGTGAATTCGTAGGTTGTACGAAGTCAATCTTCGGGTTCACTTTTATTCTTTAGGCTGCTTATCTTTAACAAAATGAAGAGAATGTGAGGTCCAAGACTCCTAAAGTAGGATCCACATACCTTCCAAGCGTCGCTTGGGAGATCGTACTGGAAACGTCGCGCAGAAAGTCAGTGTATACTGTACACTGATATCGAAAAAGACGTGGCGGAGGGGTTAATTGCTGGAACGCGGGGACAGATGGAAAGAGTGACGTGACGTCACACTAATTTCGCGTGTTGTGAAAGGATGTGACATTAGTCACGATTCGGTATACATTCTGTAGACGCGACGTTTGAGCGCAAAAATGTTTAAAACGTGTCACAAGGCACTGCACCACATCAGACACTCATTAATGTGTCATATAAATAAATCGATGCATAACACCATGATCACATGTGGCCTTAAAGTCTGTAGGTTCCAGCACGTTTGGATGCACCCATCACCATGAAAAACTTACATACACTCACGTTGCATTGCATTCTTCTGTGGATGGTGCAAATACGAAATCGGTCATGGCATCAGATGTTCTGTTCCATATCACAATTTCAATGAAACATTTTCCGTCATCCCATCCATCGAAAACTTGCGCACCATCCGTAGCACAAATATACAATATTTTTTTCTGGGCGTAATTCAGCGAAATTCCTTCCCTTCCAACATTACCGATTGTTGTCTTATACCCACAGTGAAAGTTTTGGAGAAGTATCAACTCTGATACCCAAGCCAACAAGCCAACTTTGAGATTATCTCTCTGTTTCTCTGTTTCGATCTTTATATACACCAATACACTAATAGTAACATTATTTCTTTTCCCTCTTCTCTCAAATGTACAGACTAGTAAGTAAGCACACACAGACATTTACAATGGTCAATTTAATATATTCATGTATTCTTGTTGCAATTTTAGTAGGTATGGTTTATGACGTACCTGTCTGTATCACCATGGAACCAGAGATTAGCACCGTTTCCACAATGTTGTTTACAGTTTCAATGAAACCGGGGGATATCACTGAACAGTCAATATGATTGGAATTGTAAATGGAGCTAGTTGCTAGTTCTATACCGTTGATTTCATTGGAGATTCCTATGGATCCGGAGGCGAGCATCCTTTAAAGCTCTTAAAATGATGTGGATGCAACTCTTGATGTTGAAGTTGTTTATAAAACGTTGGTACATTTCGAGGACTATACTATTCATACTTTTTTGCCAGAATCGAGCGCAAGCACGCAACTATCACCATCTGGAAGTACATGAACAAAGGTGTCAGCAAGGAGTACTATAACACCAACCTAAACTACGACTGATGTGAGGACGCAAAAGTTTACAGAAACACCTTTCATAAGCATCATTACAAGTCCGACAGTAGTCAAAACAACAGCACCAACGATAAGTCCAAGTACAATCTGGACTGCTCACTTCATTCATAGCGCATAAAAACGGGAGAAAGTACAAGTAGAGGGAGTGTTCGAGGGGAGTTTTGAGTTCGGATCGGCGTCGTGTCATTGAGACGAAGCGTAAGATAAAGAGAGCCTTGTGTTTATCTTTAATCATAAATTTTAGTTCATTTTAGTTCACATCAATGTGGCACAAGTGAACACTCTCATCTTTGTGTCTTCTAGAGGTACAAACAAATATAATCCCACTGAAAACCTGATTGACGATGAGCCGTGTGATTTGTATATCACCTTATGTTTTTTGAGAGCGATATCTAATTAGCGGTTACATGATTTTATAAAACTTTGAGTTGTGCAGTTTTCATTTTTCAGTAGTCTCGATTATTTACAAACGATTAATCCATATTGTACGCACTTTACGTGTGGTACGTCTAAGCTTGAAGTCCTTTATATTTTGTGTTGATTCTAGTTTAAATATTGATTTTCTTTTCTTTTGAGATGTTTTGGTGTTTTTTAAAATCTGTTTTTCAAGCTGAGTTTTGTTTTTTTTCTTCTTAGTAGTTATTTAAATTTTTGGTTGTTTTTTTTGTTATTTTTCTGAAGCGATATCATTGTGAGAAAGTGAAAATCAGATCGCGAGTTCATTTTCATGGTTATCCTAGTTGTTTGTCACTAGAGGCTGATTCTGAACTGGTAAAACCAAGCGGTTGCTTACCATTGTTCCTCGTTGGATGAAATACATCGGATAGGGGACTATTTTTGTGTGCCTGGCTCCGCAATGTTCTGACTTCCAGGTATCCAGATTATTTCGTTGACATTCTTGCACTCAAATTCGTAGCGGATGACGTTGACATCCAGTCAGCCCTGATGGGCTTGGAAATGCTGTTTCGTTGAGTGGAGAGTGATTTCAAAACGTCTTTGGAGTCGACGGCTATGATGAGGTTGCTGTTTATGTTGAGTAAGCTTGATAGTGATTTAGCTAGAACTTTTCCTTCATTGATCGCCTCATCTGCAGCTAATATTTCAGAAGCACCAATAGACCGAACTGGTCTTTTGGCTTTATGAGAACACCATGACAGGATGTGAAAGTCGGAGTTGATGGAGGAGGGCCAGAAGATCATTCCAAAAATATAGCACAGTTGTCCGTTGTCACACGAACTACCTGCACCACTGCATACTAGTATCTAGGGAGTTGATTTGGCAGTTGGTGGATGGAAGCAAATTGTAGTTCCACGTTTTTCTAAATGACGAAAGCCGTTGCTTTGTTTGATTATTGGTTTTATAGTTGCAGTCGGGGCTAGTTGTTGCATTCGGCAGGAGAACTCAGCGCAGAACAGAGAATTTGTGGTTCCAAGTCAGGTGATCGATCTGTTGAGGGAGGCAAAAATATGTTTTTCGATTCTGTTTAGCTGTTCATAGATTTTTTTACGTCTAGGGTAGGATTATTTAATTGGTTTTAATGGAAGTAGTTTTTCTTCACCATTCGTTTCAATAGAAAAATCGTCGTGTTGGATGGTGTTTATGCCGAAGAAGCGTATGTTTCTAGGAGCTTGTGATATTGTTCCGAGTTGGAACGTGTTTTTGATGCTTTTGGTGATGTATTTTATAGTTTGAATCTTACCAGTTATTAATATGTCGTCGACTATTTTTTCAAGTAGGCATGGTAGTGGAATGTCTTTGATAGTGTAAAATATTGCGGTATGAGCGTAACTTGAGTGAATCCAATGTCTATTAAAATTGTGTCAGACATGACTTACCACTTAGAATTGGAATTCACTAGGCCATAAGTTGCGGCTGGAAGAAGCCAAAATACTTTGCTATAATTCTCACTCTCGGGGCGGGGGAATGACATCAACATCCCTTGTCGTTTTTCAAGTTTTTAAAAAGGTTGTTTTTACGTCTAGTGTGGCGATATACCATGAGTTGACAGTAGCAGTGGATAGTAGTATGCGCAATCCGACCTGGCTGCACATAGAGAAGTAGGATCGTAGGACATCTTAAAGCGAGTCCTCGTTGCCGTCTGGGGCGATTCGTGCTTTAAGTTTGAGTGTTTCATCTTCATATAGCTTGATTTTGTATATGATGTGTGAGTTGATGATGTTGGACGCAGTTGGTACTCAATTGATTGGAACAGACTTGTCTGATTTTTGAAGTCGCGTTCCTCAATGTCAAAACAAAACGATAACTGTGAAAATGGAAATACCTAAGCGCGAAACTTCAAGAAGGAAGTGTTTCCAAAATGTTTGAGCATCGATTTTAAAATCGTTCTGGCGTTGCTGTTAAGAAAAATGTCTGAGGCTGCAGAAAAAGCTTTTGAATATTCATCATTATTATCAGACGAGGGAGTATTAGTGCTGGTTGAGGAGAATCGCCAGTTCTACTTTGTCATATAGAGTTTTTCTTGATCTCCATCTCCCTAGACTATGTGATGTTCGCTCTGTTTACTCATTCTACAGTGCCAGTAAAGTACTTCTCATCGGGTGGCCAGTACACATCAACTCGGTCGCCGACGGATGGAGTCAAGCGAGGATCGTCTGAAATCTAGCTGTAATCGTAATCGTGGATATTAACGGGAGTTTTTTGATCTGTGCTGATAACTCATCTTGGGTAGAATGTTTATTTCTTTTTGAAGACAGTTGGTCTATGGTTGATTTAACTCCATCATCTAGAATGTCGTTCCCTTATCGGGACTTGTTGGGACTTGTCGGCAAACGAGCCATGGGGAACAGCATGTATTATTTCTTCAAAGACATGTCTCATGGTTCGACAATTAGCCCTGCGGAATATGACAGTAGAAGTGTCCTGGTCAAGTTTTAGAACAGTAGCAGAGAACCAGTTTCCTCGTTTGTTTTTACCATCTTTGACATAGATTTTGACACTTTATTCAGGTATTAATTCATCATTGGATGTCTATTCTTTGATAGAATCCGCTTAAGATTTGTTCTAGCTTGAAGTTTCTGTTGACATTCTATGAGGTCGTCTTGGACAGGGAATACTGCGAACATGATTTGTCTGTCGTAACCTTTTGCTATCTCCAAAGCCGACGACGTGTTCAAACCGTGTACGTCGTTTAAGCAGCGAACCGCCTGCTGGAAAAAAGAGACGTGGGCGTAGTTCGGTTGGCATTCTTAAGTCTGATGTAGATTGACCGGATAAAGTCGTTTGTAGACTACTTCACTGTGACATTGATGTTGTTGGTTGCTGCGGCTGCAAGGATGGATATTCGCTGGAAGTTTTCGGCTTCAAAATTTGCATGTAGCATAAGCAGGTGACAGATTTCGGATCTTTCGACAAAACAAGGTTACTCTATCAGTCTGGAAAATTTATGAAATAAAAGAGGTAAAGTGAATTATAGCTATATATTCAAATAGGTAATACTCTCTTTTCGCGATTTGATTGACAGCACTGATACTATGAAGTATTTTTGCTGTCTGGCAATCTAGATAGTGTTATTATCTCTGTCGTCTCTTCTGCTTAAAGGTTGACAAATAACAGTTACGTTATCTTCGTTCTGCCGTTGGTCGTTAACCCGCGGTAGGCTGGGTTTTAGATCTGTTCTCCTTTTCTTTACGGCGAGGTTAGATATAGTCAAGAAACTGAAATTCGGTAATTTAAAAATCGTAAAAATTTCTACCTCTTTACTTTTGTCCTCCTACCCCAAGGAGTGTTATGTATAGAAAACTGGATCAGGTTTTCGACCGAGATCAAAATGAACACATGTGTGATAAATCATACTACTAGTGAGTGATCAAATTACTAAAGTAAATTCTGCTAATTCGAAAACACGTGTAAATAAATATTACGATTTCGTTACATGCATGAAATCGATAAATTTTTTCATACAACTATACGTGTAACACGAAATCTCGGATTTCGTTCCATGCATAAATTCGGGAATTATTCACACTGCAGTGCATGTCGGATTGTTTTGAATTGTATAACCGTCGCCTCCTATACGCCACAGTTGTCATTACACTCTCTTACTATACTTCTCGTTTGTTCGCCGCCCATACCGCCGACGTTTCTACATCCATGTGCTTCATCGATGTTCCTATCCCTTCTCTCTGCCACTGTACACAGTCGTGGTCTCCATCCTCTCCTTTACCACGTTTACTGCGTTGTGCTCCGCATCCTCTTCCTGCTTTCATCGTTCTCTTTTCATTGTGATCACCATCCTCTTCCTGCTCCCACTGTCACTCTTTATTGTGGTCTCCATCCTCTTCCTGCTACCGCCGTTACTTCTTCTCGTCCTGCTCTCACCTTCTTCTTCCTCTATTTTTCCACATACACTTGTATATTCTCCCTAATAGTTTTGTTTCGCCGTCTTCTTCTTTTGATTTCTTCTTCGTCTTCTTTTCCTTTCAACCTTGTCTTTTTAACATCAGCTTCAAGTTCGCAGACGGTCTTTCGTCATCGTTTCATTGTTTATCATCATCTTCATCATCGGACCTATCATCCCTCCTTTCAAGGTGCTCTCTTATCACATGAATCTATTTAGTCAATGCTAACATTGACAAGAGCGGTCAGGGAGCGGTAGATCACGTAGACGAGCTTTTGTCTGCGTGGGAAGGTGATGGAAATTTTTGGAGCTGGAGCTATCAAATCAGGGTAAACGTTTGTGTGCTTGTAGTGAGTGCTCAAAAATATGGACTGCTCACTTCATTTATAGCCCATAAAAATGGAGGAAGTACAAGAAGATGGAGTTTTGGAACGGGGCTTTGGGTTCGGATCGGCGTTGTTTCATTGAGACGAGGCGTAAGCTAAAGGGAGCCTTGTGTTTATCTTGAATCATAAATTTTAGTTCGCATTAATGTGTGACAAGTAAACACTCTCAGGTTTGTGTCTTTGGCTTTATTAGTAGAGGTATAAACAAAATATAATCCCACTAAAAACCTGATATACGATGAGATATGCAATTTAGATATCACCGTATAATGTTCGAGAACGATAGCTCATCATCGGTCACATGATTTTATAAAGCTTTGAGGTGTACGGTTTTCGTTTTGCAGTTATCTCGATTTTTTACAAAATATTTAAACATATTGTACGTACTGTGCGTATTGTACATCTTATGAGTAGCTTAGATTTTTTTTAAATCTTGTCCTCATTCTAGTTTTAAAACTATAACTAAGAAACGCTGGCACGAGGTTACGCGATGAAAGTTTCAACTTTTTTTCACGTCATTTCTGCCACAGCAACCTCTCAATATCTCTTCACGTCAACCTATGATGTAGTCAGTCCAGCCGATGCACCGTGCCCCCCGCTAACCACGGTCCAGATCCCACAAGACCGTCAACTCAGACTCCATTTCCACTTACACTTCCAACACTACGACTGACGAATAATGGTAGAGCTTTACTGTCCCTGGCAACTTCTTACGTCTCTTTCTGACACTGCAAAGCAGACAAGCTTTCCGCTGGCGTTACACATCACCGAAACGCACCCATCTACAGTCTGTAGCTGGCCATGATGAGCAATTACATCTGACGACACTCATTTATCTTACGACAAGCTGTGCCTGCACCATCATCTCCGAATGTGTCTGACCCGGTATGGTTTCAGAACTTCAATTCCACAGCCACTTCTTCGTCCGACTCCGTGCGGGACCTTGAAGCCGAATGTGGGCCACGTGATTACTTCCACGCTGATACATATATGTCTCTAATATATAAAGAGTTCTGTGAAGCGGTCCCAGTATTGAAGTTCTTTTTCTTTACTCTTTGAGATTGAGGAATTTACGACAGCTGCCTGAAGAGTGTTTTTCGCTTTCATTTGTTCGTTTAATAATCATATCAAGATTATTTCTTCCGTGTTTGCCAGTTTAGCCGATACTTACGCAGAACAAATTGCTTGTTTCAATATTGAGACTGATGATGTCAATAGTAATCAAAACATGACTGGGAGAAAGCAGGCAATGAAAATAAGAAAGTTAGAGAGCATGAAAAACAGAAGGATGAACGTATGGTTGTGGTATCGTCGTTTCTGTCTGCGAAAGTACTTGCAGAAAAGGCTGACGAAAATAAATTGCGAGTGGCTGGTTTCGTTTATAGTGCCAAATTCATCGCTGCTGCTGCAGAGGGTCTCATTGCACATGCTGGGTAACCTGAACAACCCTCGCTAGCAGAAACAGAAACAGAAACAGAAAACAAAATAAAATCGAAGCGTTGAGGACATGCTACTGTCATGGCATGATATCGACCGAGTAACTGTTGCAAAGAAGCTGACACGACATCCAGGCGTCAAATGCAAAGTTGCATGGTGCATTTCCCTTATGCCGTTGGATAAGCGTGGTGGTATTCCAGTTGGCACGCATGTGTGGAATATTTCACAACGGTACCGGCCGCAACTAGCTGAGAAAAAATCACTGATTTTAAAATTTTACGAGGACGTTGGACACTGGTTCCGGGAACGATGTGGTGCAGAGTATGCGGACATAGCTTATAACTTCTTATTTGTAGGGAAATTACCTGAATTCAAAAGTTCATTACCGAAAGGACTCAACCCATGGGGCCGACAGGACAGTAAGGAGACAACAGGGAATGGTGGAAAATGTGATGGTAATGGGGAAGAAGACATTAAGATGAAACAGGCGGAGGTAAAAGAAAAGACGTCAACGATCGGAGAAAATACTACGTTGAAAACGAAAGTAGGTGTGGCGAAGAGGACAGGCGGTGTATCAAAAGAGAGGGAATCAGGAAAAAGCCCATGATATGAATAATATTCATATTATGGGCTTTTTCGTGTTGGTATCATCACCTTCGAATAATAATATTATTCGAAAGGTGATGATACAATCTATTCAAATAAAAAAATTGACCTTTATAAAAACAGTTTTACTGTAAGTAGTTTAGTCCCAACAAAACAAGACATTTTACAGGTGTTTTCATAACAGCAAATGGAACGTTTTCTAAGAACCCACTTTCTTTCTAAGCCCGAAAACAACACAGCCCTATCTTGTTCATATTCTTGCCATCCGCGACCATTCAATTCCGACTCATTTCGATACACATAACATGACACGACAATCCAAAACCAACACAGATGGCGCTGTCTTCACCTATTTTGAAAATAACAGGATGTAGCACGGCTCAACCGTCTCAGACATCCAGGGGCCGCTATGAAACTATGGCACCATTGCGCACTCAGTTTGACAACTTGAGCCGATCGCGTTGTGACACCTGGTGGCGTCGTATACGATCACGAGGCGACTGCGACGCAGGTGGTTATACGGAAGGAGGACACCATAGAGAGGCGGACAGAACGTGAGAGTAACGATATGCAAAAATAGGAAGCGAAGAAACGGAAACGGAATATGGAAGAACTGGAGCCTCGGCGAAGAATCGAACAGGATAATATCATGTTCATAACAAATGAGCGGAAGGTTGATGAAGGTGGAGGTGGAGGTGAAGGTGCACTTAATTTCTGGATGCATGGGATGGGGACGACGGCAAGAGGCAATGGTCAGGATACTTCGGGTTATGCGAGCGGAGGACGTGCGGATGGCGTGAAAAAGATTGGACCTGATGATGTACACAGTGTCGGCGTGGTGAAAAAGAATCGAAAGAAAGACGAATCAGACAAGACTGTATGTCCTATGGGTGGAACACCACTCCAACCGCAACACTTAATTACAATAAAATCTACGGAAGCAAACACAATCCCGACTTTGAAACTAAGCACACAGCTGACTAATACCGACGACGACAATAGCGACGATGACGATGATGCCAGCGGTGTTGAACAAAATAGTCGTGAAAAACAGTGAGCGTAGTGATGGTGGTGGTGGTGGTCCAATTTTTATATGACCTGTGTATATGTCACCATTGACAAATGCATCAGAGCCTATTGCTTTGCGCACGGGGTCGGTTCTGTATGCGCGGTTCGTCGCTGTCTTTGTACGTAAAGAGGTGTCTGACCCTATGAATGGTGAGTCAATTGATGTTTCGCGTGATGTTATCCTCATAGGTAACAACATGACTGGATTCGCGGGTAGCGCACCTGATCACCCTTCATCTATGGAAGCTCAGTTATTTAGTCCATCTGTGACCTGAAGATTCACAAAGAAGTGAACAACTGCAAGAAATGTAATGGTGGTGGTTCGTAAGGGCAATTGAGGATGTTGATTGTGTATGTGCACCTGTTTGTATTTGTTTAAAGAGTGTTCTCTACTTTTTATGTCTCCGTTATTTCTTTTTAAAAGGGCGAAGGATTGAGTGACTAGTAGGTTTCACATTTTTGGGGAATCACCAGAGAAAACGCAAAAAAACAAGCTTGTATGTTTCTGTTTTTGTCGGTTATATTACGCGAAATGGATATGAAAAGCTTGTACTCCATGGAGAGTGAGATTGAAAATGACCAAAACATAAAAATGGCAGAACAACCCAATAATGACGCGCTAACTGAGTAAGTGACTGAATTAATCATGCTTAGATGAAAGGAAAGGATGGATGCTAAGAATTTGGAGTAGACAGCAGACATACAGGAATACAGGCAGGAAGTCGCTCAGTAACGGAAGAAAACTGTATGTAACATATATATGTTGGGAATTAGAATGACAAAGAAACGAAGAAATCGTTGAATACGTAAAGATATATATATATACATATATATATATATAATAGTATGTGCTTGTTTATCCAGGTGTTTCCTCACTGCGCGTAGCGGAAGCGGTAGCCGAGCGAGCGGATGGATTAGAGTTAGCCATTTTTGGATGAAGAAGTACGTTTCCCGTTTAGTTCGATACAAGCATTTAGGCGTAAGTTACGAATTCCATCATTGATGACATCTCCGACGGGTTTACCACTTTTCAGAATCGTATTAAGGTGGACATCTAAAGATTCGCCATCCATAATACTTTGTAAAACGTCAAAAAATTGTCAGTGCCTCCGGCCTGATCCATCAATGAATCGATTTCTTGTTTGAGTTTCGTCCAATCTTCTAGCATGACGACGATTTCCAAATGTACTTCCGACCCATAAGTTACTTTACGACATAAACATTCCAACGTATCCACTTTATTACCTTCTCTTTGTTCCAATTTTCTGTACTTATTTATAGCATCATCTAATCGTGTGAATTCTGATATCATTGCTTTTATATGAACTTGTGTTGTATCGTTTGTATTTCGTACGTTGGCGTTTGCAGATTGCATTTGTTTCACATCAGCTTGTGTTCGTTCTAATTCTGATGTTGATGAAAGTAATTGTTCACTTGTACGAATATCATCACGATACAGTTTCAATTCTGACGATAAATGTTTACTCTGTGCCTCCTTTAATTGACAACGTAAATGGGACAATCGATTCCCAATGGCCGTATGTCGTTGAAAAAGTTCACAACGTCTAGCTTCGGCAAGTTGAATTTCCAATTTCTTCCAATGTAATTGAAATGCGAAATGTTGAGCACGCATATCATAGCGTTCCAGAACGTCTGAAATTCTTTTCTGTAAAATTGATACATATACCTGTCGCTCTTCACGTGTGGAACTCTGACGTGCCAATTTCGAAGTAATGTTCATCATAGCATGGTTAAATCGATGAACTATTTCCCCACGTCATTTCCGTCCGTGTGCTACACGTTGTTCAGCTTCCTCGTCGATTACACACAATTTTCACACTGAGCTGCACCTCACACCGGTCCGTATCCTCCGGCGTGATTACCTCAACGGCATGCTTTCGCAACAGAATCGCGAAACACTCCCTCATGAGCTGGGTTAGCTTGACACTCTTTCTCCTCGTGACGTCCACACCGCCTACATCACTTAACAGTCGCAGAGCTTCTGTGACTGGTACGACGGCCAGCACAGGCAGGTTGGATAGTTGGAAACCCCTTGCACTAAGCTTCGACATGAATTACTGTGGAATTTCAAAACGTGAAAATCGATTATGTCCCCACCACCCACCACGTCTGTTCAAGTCCCTGGTCTTCGTCGAATGCCTGTCATGTTAAAATGCCCCTGCGACTACGCCCAGTCCACTGCTAAAATATTTGTAATGGCACTAAACGGCTAATTCAACACCCCACTCATGGAAACTTAACGGTATGTTACCTACCGCGTATGCTAAATCCAACCCGAATGGTATGTTACGAAGTGTACCTTCTCGTGGGATTTACTTCATGGAAAGTACCTGTTCCATGTAGAATTACACGCCCAGTAATAATACCAGTTCTAATGTACCGTCGTCATCCAGTTGACGTATCGCTTTGATGATATCATCATCTGTGAGCAAAATTGCACCGTCACGTGGACGTAGTCTCACAAATGACTCTTCGAGGTCGATGGATCGCGATTGAAAATGAGATTGAAGAGCATAGTCATCTGAAGAAAACCCATGATGCTCTGGGAGTACGTTTTTACGACGGGGTGTCGGGGTGTAAAAATCTGTTAGCATTAGGTGAAGATTGACAGTGAGGTAATTCATTACAACGACTTCATGTGCGTGAAGTGCACCGACGACGGGTATGCACAGTTTTTACGTTTTGTCCACAATGCTGATCCAAGAGTCAGGGTGTTCGAAATGAGTTTCCGCAGCTGACATGTCCCATTTGTGCATGTGCCTGTCAATGGCCTTCAGTGTACGGGTTGTTTGAGGGCCGATGGAATTGCGGCATAAGTAGACGGTTAGATCGGGAATGTTGAATTGGTGTCATTTGTCGCGTAAAGTGTGTGTGGCGTCCAGTTGTTGCGCGTAGGATAGACGTTGTTTCCGGACGGTTAGTGTGATTCGTTTTTGTGTGGCGGCGAGGAAGACGGCAACGGCATTTCAATGGTCTTGACAGATTGGGTTGGTGGTGGTGGTGGTGGTGGTGGTGGTGGTGGTTGAAGTAAAGTTTCATTTTTTCAATTGATTATTGCAAAACAAGAGTTGTGGAAAGTATTCTATGGAAAAGTGGGATATACGTGTTCTAATCAACTAAGGGGCATTCATTTGCATCCACAAAGCGATTTTGAAAATGTATTTTTTCTCTTTCCTTTCTATGCAGGCACGAGTAGTAGTTAGAATTGGTTGATCACCCAAAAGCACGTAATGAGTCACTACAGGATGCCAATGTTTTTTTTCTAATTGGCGCGGATAACACGAGTCACTACAACAAACCCCAATTTCTATTTACTGTAATGTTTCTTATCCAATAGAAAACCGATTGTGTCGTCGGCATAAAATAAACATCCGAGAAGATCTTGAAATCGATCTGTGATGGTGGCCATGAGCAAATCTCAGTAAACCCATTACCCATTTACAAACACTTTCGCTCTTCTTTCGGAAGGAAGTATAAATGGAGGAATGAGGAGAAAATGTTTAAGAAGAAAGCAGTACAGTGAGCTGTTCCTAGATGTGAGAAAGTATGGAGGATGTCATCCCGCCCTCTATAAAATCGAACCAGTGGTTGAATTTAGTGCTGTGTCGGTGGGAGTATTTGAGCGGTATCCCGCAAATTTCGGAGGTGAAGGAGGATGTTGTTTTAGGATTATCATTTGGGTGAAGAATTTAGCGAAAATGCATACTTGTTTGGGCATTTTACTTTGCCGATACTAATAATCGAAAAAATTATCGGGCCAGTATTACCGATCGTCATGTATAATAATAGGGAGATTTCTCAGATAGTAGAGAAATTTATGGTAAAAGTGCAATTTCAGTAGGATTTGCCCGGAAATCGACGCATTATATGGGGCTATCTTGGGGTTTTTCACTTTTCGATACGACATGTAGGGGAAAGTAACAGAAGTATAGGCTATTTTTGTGATATTGACTACAACATTTGTACTGCATGGAGCGGTATCCCCACAGTTTATGCACAATGGAGGCTGATTTTGATACCTCTGAAACAAAAAGAGCACAGTCATTTACTTGCAAAAAATAAGTCTGCGTAACATCATCAAAAGAAGAAAGATAATCAAAAAAAAAAAGAAGGAACAAAAACAGAAAAGAAAGGAGTGCGAAAGTGAGAGAAGAGGGTTCTCGTATAGTTCTAATACGATCTTTCACAAATATTTTCCCTAGACCGGTAACAATGATACGAACGTTTTCGATTTTAATTTCCATTTAACCTTGGAGAGCATGGTCATGGCCATGAATGGAGGAATGTATACGTTGTTTCAATTCATTTGTTTATGCCACAGAATTCCAGATGGATGTATGTACCTTTCGTTTCTCAACCAACGAACTAAGCGATGTGAAATACGTCCTTGACATATTAGTATTG
Source organism: Odonthalia washingtoniensis (assembly GCA_032358235.1). Taxonomy (NCBI): domain Eukaryota; phylum Rhodophyta; class Florideophyceae; order Ceramiales; family Rhodomelaceae; genus Odonthalia; species Odonthalia washingtoniensis. Next base: position 23,423 of record JAULBU010010356.1, read on the forward strand.
AATATCAGTATATTGAAAAGATAATATAAAAGTACAGACAAGGAAGTTATGATAAACGCAATGAAGTGATTGTCGTAGTCACCTATCGCACAGAGCTGATTTTGATACCTCTGAGACACAAGGAGTACAGTCCTTCACTCTGCTGAAAGAATTCTGCGGAGCATCATCGAAAGAAGATAGATAATCAAAAAAAAAAAAACAAGAAGGAAAGGAAAGGAAAGGAAAGGAAAGGAGTGAAAAAGTAAAGGTACTTGGTTACCACTAACAAGTTTTATCTCTGTAATGAGAAGAATCTCCGTAAAATGGGGTTCAAGGCGGTTCTAACTTTTCGCTTTTCGACTTGGACTGACTCTTATATATAGGCCCATTCCAATTCATCTGAATCAATTCCCAATCCAATTCCCTCTCCATTTACGTTATCATCAAGATAAAGAGGCGTCAAATTTTCATCATAATCATTAAGTTCACCAATTTCATCGTCACGAATACTTCCATTAATCTCTTCAAAAATTTCATTAGAACCATCGTTTAGAATTAAATTTATTTCATTGTGGTCAACCGGCGTACTAGACGAAGTGCCAGTAGCGGCGACAGGTACTGACAGAGGCTGCATAGTTGTAGTGCTATCCATATTCATTTTTGAAAGAATTGCCGAAGCTAGAACGTGAAGTGGAATGCCAGTATTTAACATATAATCGATTACAGTATCTGCTAAAAGAGCTTTGTAATTTGAACTTCCTTCGTTATGTTTCCTTCTTATTCTTTGTATTTTTGTTTCCAATTTTGATCGAAGTC